>SNQJ01S0105348.1:31005-42456 GCA_010110895.2 Picea sitchensis
ACTGGCTGATTTTTGAACTCTTGAAAATGTGGTATCCCTACTATTTGATCTATTCCTTGAAGCTCCTCTTGAACATCTTTTACATAGGTTAACAATTTCATCATATGATTCTTTAGATATGTCCCCTTTTCCAAGCATATTCATCATATCTAGACAGTCACCCCTTACTCCTTTTAGTAATATTTTTTTAAGAATATCTTTACTTACATCGGGGTGACTGGATCTTTGTAGATTATACTATAGCCTTTCTACAAAGTCCTCCATATTTTCATCCTCTTTTTGTATCATCTTGAATAGTTCCTCTCTTTTTTCTCTTGTTCAGCAATAGTCCTGGTATTTATGTAGGAATTTCTATTTCATCTGATCCCATGTTGTAATTACATGACCTCCAAGACTCATGAACCATCTTAGTGCATTTCCTTTCAATGTTGTTGGAAATAGCTTTAATTTTTTAGCATTGGAAATGTAATCATAACTTCTGCATAATATGTCAAACTCAAAAAGGAATTCATCAAGATCCTCTGAAGATAAACCATGAAAGTTAGGTAACGCTAAGAGTGGAATATTCTTCATGGGAGCTACCCCTCTAGGAAGATCACCAATAGGAAATCCTAAGGTGGAAAAAGAGTTTTCATCATTTACCTCTCTTTCAGGACCTGCCTGTTCTTCATAATGCAGTTCTTCATTATACTCATCCATGTTTTCTTCTGTTTGTTCCCCTACTACGCTTGCTCTGTCCTCAATGTTTCCTGTTGGTTTCTCGACTGTCTCAGGGCTCCAAATCTCTTTCCCCATTTCAAAGTTTGCTTGAAAGGAAGGTTGGTATTTTGGTTTCCGAGAGTTTGGTCGTTGAGGAGCAACAGATTCAAATTTTGATATAATCTCGTCAATATAAGTCTTTCTTCCTCCCCTTCCTCTACCCCTGCCACCTATAGGGTCAGTTTCTTTGGGGTCTCCGCGTCCACTCATGCAATCTTTATATATGAAAGAACATAAGTGCTTTTGAAATCTATAATTACCTTCCCCGGCAATGGCGCCAAAATGTTGGTCACTGTAATTGCCTATTAACTAAACAATCAATTGTTACATAAATTGTCAACCCAGGGAAGTTTGTTTATTTCAAAGGAAATCACACACTGTATATGCTCAATCTCAAAAGCAATCTAGAGTTGCAGTAAAAGTACATTAATCACACCTTGCCTTGAACAAACTAAAGTTCTACTTTGAATTACAGAAAAGCAATCTACCTATTGCAGAGTTCAAAGTTTAAAGAAATAATTATCCGAAGAATCCTGGATTACATTAAGAAATAACAACCTAGGAAAGAAATCTTTCAGGATACTAAAAAAGGAAAGACCAAATATTCTGTAACAGAGAACAAGACCCTATTCCCCAAGTAGGAATCTTCAGCACCTGTTTCCGATTATCACACTTTCATGAACTCATTACTAATCAAAATGATTGACACGCATGGAAGGCTAGCTATCTCTTAACAGAGAATAGGACCCTATTCCCCAAGCAGGAATATTCAGCACCTGTCTTTGATTATCATGCTTTCATAAATTCACCAAACATGATTTCTAATTAGAATGATTAACAGTTACCCAAGCATGAATTATATGAAAACAATGTAACAATCAGTAAAGCAGAGTTTCAGCAAAACAGAGTTCAGTAAAGTAGAGTTTCAGCAAAACGGAATTTAATCAAGGCATGAACAAAAATAATACTAACACACTACAGAACTAATGGGTGAATCTTGTGAAGAAGGTGGGCCCTCCCTTCTCACAAGATTCCCAAACGAAAGGAACTAGGAAGGAATGCTCAGAATAATCTTTTATTCATCTGTCAACTGTATCATGTTACAATGTCTGAAGTAAACACGTCCTTCTCTGTAATTCCTTGCTTAGCCAAGAAGGATCCCCTAATAATGATTTCCCCTTATTTCAAGAGAAGAATCCCCTCGATACAATTTGATCATCAAATTACATGTGCACATATGAATCCTATTCTTAGTCAGATCTAATCTTCTATACTGGAATAGGATATCCTGGTCTCCCGTAACAGAATGCTATTACAATAGTTGAAGTGGTGCTGAGTGAGGTGTAGTTGTTGCGGATGGTGTAACAGCTTCTTTATTTATCTTCTTGTTACTAATGTTGTATATTGTTTCAGCATCGCAAATCGCGGGTTGTTTCAGCAACGGGATTTGTGTTCTGACTGTTTCAGCAACGTGGTCTTGAGCAACAGCGATGGTTAATTCTGGCTCAAGGTGCGGCTGTTGTGGTCAGTGTAACAACTTCTTATTTATGTTGTGTGAATTGTTGTTTCAACATCGCAGACCATGGAATATTTCAGCCACGAGGTTTGCGTGCTTTTGACTATTTCAGCAACGGCCTTCAAACAGCAACAATAATCTGCAGTTCGAACTGTTTCGGCACTTATATATTCTTGATCGATGGTTAGGTATGAGAGTAATGTAAAATAATATGTAAAACAAATTAAACATATAGCAAAGAGAAGAGACGTTATATACCTTTGGAAAGATAGGGTAAGGTGATAATGTAAGATTAAATGTAAGTGGAAAAAGGATGTAATGGTAGAAAAAAGTGTGAACAAAAAGGTACATTATAGGGTCCTAACAACTTGTACCATTATTACCATATTTTTTCGATTATGAGTTTCCCAATGGCCCTTTTTTCATGTTTTTTAACTCATGTTACTAATTCAATATTATAGTAATACACTACATTGAACTTAAGCGACCCCCTTCCCCACATGTAAAATCGAGGCCCCCCTCATTGAGGGATCATGTAATTTTTTTGTTAGTTTGATTATTGACCATGATAATATATTTGGTTGGAAAATTAAATGACTGAATAAAATGAAATTGAATGCAAAGGAGTAAAGTACCTTGTTTAACTTGCTTGAGTGTTTATATGGATGCTTGTTGTGTTGTATATGAACCATGGTATCCTATTGGAGTCACCCTTATGCAATATTTTGATGTACGATGGTGGAAAGTTGAAGTTGCACTGTCTCATATAGCCTCATGTAGGTCTATTGGGGATCTTGTAGGAGTCTAAATGCATTGATAGACTTAATTTCTGACTGGAAAAATGGCTAGAAAGGTGTAAAATAACCTTGCAATTCCTCTTGTACCCTTGAAATTCTAAAAATTCTAAACTGTGAGGTTGGTTGGGTATGTATCCTTAGCATTGAAAACTTGTCTTGGAAGTTTCTTAATGATCACATGTTTTATGAATGTATTGAGGATGTTGTTGTGGCATCTATGAAACAAGGCTAAAAGGTTACTCTGTATTTCTTATGTTGAAGTATTTTGGGCACACATGAATACACTATTGTTGTGGAGAGGGTGTGATCCATTGTTTATCCCATCATTTTAATCAGAAGGCTACAACATTGATGTTTGCACCTTGAAACATGTACTAGTCTCAACTTTTTGACAAATGCATGTAGAAAAAATTTCTATTTTGGTTGTTTTGCATGTAATTGGTGTTGATTTTCTTGTTGTAAATGTCTTTATTGATTTTAGGCCGAGTAGTGTTGGTGAAAGGATATTGTTCTAGGTTGCATAAATGTTTGTTAGTGACATACTTTGCCATGAAAACTTATTCAAGTTGAATTTTAGAGAGTGTTGTTAACAAATATAGTGAGGTTGAGCTTCTTGATAGTTATATAATCTGAATACTTGTACAAACTAAGAGTTGCAATTTGATCCTTATCTCGTTGAAGTTTTTATTGCTGAGAAAAAGTTTGAGGTAGAAAAATACATGTGTTTTTCTTATTGGGGATAAACCTTTTGTATGTTGAGTGTTGATCTTGAGATGTTGTAGGCTCCTTTTGCTTAATATTTGACATGTTGACTACTGATCCTAAGATGTTTTAGGCCATTTTTTTGCATGAAAACTTGTAGCTTGGTAGATGTTTATAAATATCCTAAAATGTTATTTCCCATTGTAACATAATTTGCTTGATTACTATCTACAACACTCTAATTCCAAAATTATGATTTTTATTGTGAAGCATGGCCTATTTTTTTCCTACAAATGATCCTCTTTTGGTCCTTATGGAAGTAGATGTACTAACTTATTCTTGTTGCGGGCACTTGGAATGATGAAGCTAGTTTGTAATATTCTTGTAAACCTAAAAAAAATTGATGAAACATTGTAAGAGTTTTTATTTTTTCATTTTTTTCTCAAAGCATTGATGTCATCTCTATTTTTCATCAATACTCTACCCCATCAAGCCTATCAGGGTTTTCATAATGGGGAATACTTTATTGCAAACCTGAGGATGCCTCCATGGAGGTTTTCATCCAAATGCATGTCCCAAGTGCTTCAGTGAGGTTTTTACTTGGGTATTTTTATTTTTTTTCCTAAGATCTCTTTTTCTTTAGGATAATTTGAGAGTATTTTTGCTCTCAACTACAACCAGTTGTTGTTTTCTGATTATGGTTGTGAATTCTTTTTTGGATAGAGTTTTTTTTTAGATATTGAGACTAAAACCATTTACTAGGAGGGGGATTATTTCTTCATCTATTGTTTTGATATCCACTTAACCATTATCATAACATTTTTCAATATTCTAAGGGCCATGTTGTTTGGTTCTTAAATTTCCCTTGAAATCCTTGAATCTTGAGTCATAGGGGAGTGTCAAATGACCTTCTTTGAAATATATAGGCTTGATCACCTTGTCATCCATGTTTTTCTTTGTAGTTTCACTAGCTATGTGTGGAGCATGAAATATATTTGGCATGCACAGAAGCCACTATATAGAACTAATTGATCAAGGGATGCTTGTTGCCAGGGAGTCTTGCGGTCATAATGAAAATCCAGTGATTATGGGCACCATGGTAATGTGAGCGTTGGCCATATGGGCCTTTAGAAGCTTACAAAACTCAGTTATGTTGCCTAGTTGTGATTTTGTGCCCCTAGACAAAATTGTCATTGTATCCTTGAATTACTTCAGGTGGTGAGTTGCAACTAAACATAACACAAAAAACATGCCTCCAATAGACAAATCGTCAGTTTCGTTGGGCTCCTATCATCGGATTCCAGCTAGGGGGACCCCTCTCCTGTGAGTCCATCTCCTATAAAGTGTTTGTTAGAGGATCTCTGGAACTAGGGTTTTTCTTAGTGAAGAACAATGCAAATCTGACACAGGGGATCAACTTTCACAACCCCTATGTCGAGTCATTGTGGGCACCGTGGTTGTGTGGGAGTTGGCCATATGGACCTTTTGGATCTTATGGAACTCAATTACGTCACCTGATTTTGATTATGTGCCACCGAACCAAATTTTCATTGTGTTCCTGAATGACTTCAAGAGGCGAGTTGCAACTCGCCATAGCACCCAAACCGTGCCTCGGATCGACAAAACGTTAGTTTTGTTGGACTCCTAGCACTGGATTCCAACTAGGGGGACCCCTTTCCTATGATTTCGTCGCCCAGAAAATTGTTTCTTAGAAGATCTTCAGAACTAGGGTTTAGCTCAGTGAGACACAATGCAAATCCGACACAGGGGGTCAACTTTCACAACCCCGATTGCTAGTGGGAAAATCCCCCTATTACTATACCAGGGTCAAAGTATAGGCAGAGCTATGATATCCCTTAAAAGAAAATATAATTCCTAAACTACCCCAAACACTCTAAGAAGATGAACAGAAAGAGAAAGGAAAGTAGGTCAGAAGTAGTACCTTTGGTCCAACGTTTGATGTAGACCACCTCTAGATTTGTAGCTCCTAGGCTGCAAGTCTCCTCCCAAAGATGACTTGAAAGAACACTTATGCAAAAAACACTACAAATATTCTATCTCTACTCTTCAACATTAGGGTTAGATATAAACCATTATGCATAAATCAAATGAAAAACATAAAGATATCATTTGAGACAAGAAAAAGATTCTTTTATTCAAATCCAAAGATCGAAAATTATAACCTTTGTAGGTCAACGCTCCGCGAACCTGGTCTGAGCTCCCTTAATGTTTCTCCAAGTGCACTATCCCAATGATTTCTATCAAAATCAGCTTGTCACTTCAAGGGAAGGGAAGGGATTGTATAGGAGAAAATATTAGAGAAGGAATGTCGAGGAAAAAACTCAGAAGGGGTTGAAAATACTTGGTCAAGGAGGGAAAATGGATTTGGGCAGAGCTTCACTGTTCTAATAATTTATTTGGAAATGGGACCCCGAGACCTCCTTTTATATGACCAAAGGATAGTTATTCAGTTTGGGGAGGGGCTATAGTGGGTGAATTGGTTCGGAAACCCTCAATAGCCCGTAAACTTCGTTGAATGCCTTGCAACTTTTTAGTTTTTGCAAATTTTGGAGGTAAATGCGGGTTTTTTAGTATGCAGCTAGCATATGTACATGGTATGTCTAGCATTCAGCAAGCGTATGTACGCGCGCAATAGTGCAACAAGGAACATACATGCTCCAAAAAATGGTTTTTTAAATAGATTTCCTCAAAAGTGATTTGGAAAATTATGCAAGTAGAAGGGACAATGTCATGTATGCATAGGTAGACAATTTTAGGGCTATAATAGATGCCCCCAAATGTGTGAGGTCATAAGAGAAATTGATGGCCGAAATACATTACAATATTTTTACCAGCGGGAAGGCACAGAGTCGAGTGAGCTGGGGACCAAAGTTCAGGAGGTTCCATCTACAAAACAATAATAATCTCTCTGAGGTAAGCATACCATACTCAAGATGAACTAATCATGGCTTCCAATCAAGTACACTGCAGATCCATGTCATATAAATTTCTATATAAAGTGTAGCTACAAGCAATACACAACAAATTTGCATCTCAAAATCATTCGATGATATTTGAATACAATGCAATATGCATCGTCAAGAAGCATCAGCCTGTGGTCAGAGATGAGGGCATCATAGCTCGAGAAAAAACTTCAATATCTTCAACATCTCAAGTAGGAGTACAATAGGAGTGCAAGACTCACTACTCTGAGGTCTTCGACAAGCCATCAGGAAAAGGCTAGAGGAACTCGATGATCAGGCATAAATCTTCATCAATTTTGAATCTGGACTTGACTAAACTCACAGGATGGTTGACTCATGAAATTCAAAAGATAAATTGTAGAATGGTTGAATCAGGTTGGATAAAAACCTCCCTTGGACAAAAGCATGAAATATAACCAGACTCAGGCATCGTCATATTGACATAAGCCTATGATGCAGGAGGCACCACAAACTCTCCATATGTTTGGAAGAGTAACCAAATGGAGGAGGACACAAATCTATGTAGCGAGAACAGATTCCTAAGGTCATACTAGATCCCAATGCTTGGCGAACAAACAGAAGGATGTGCTTTGTCTAAGGGCAACTACCTTGCTGCCAAAAAAAGAATGTATATTTCTAGTCCCCTCTTTTTGGAATATTTTATTTTTTTGTCTTTTTCAAAGTTTTAACAATCTTGAAAAAGAATAAAAGAATGTTACATTACAAAGGAGGAACGAGTGTCGTGAGAAACAAAACTGGTTCCAAGCGCATGGAACATAATGATTCTCAGGGCAAGGAGACATGTGCAGGATAAGTACACTCGGGGAAAATTCCTCCATGGCTCAAGGTGTCTGATCGCAAAGGAAAAAAAGTGTTGCGAGGTTTGCATATAACGAATGATTTAAAGGTTTAGTTGAGAGAAACATGGAGCTAGCATTAGGCCAAAGACACAAAGATGAGACCTGCAATGCGATTAACTATGACACAACAAGACCCCTTCTATGTAAATTTTTACGAGCCTAGAGAAGGTAAGCTCTGTGGTTTTTTCACGTTCAGAGAGTCTGAAAAAATTCAAAATAAGACTCCAGGGAGTTCCTTTTTCGCAACTAGTCAAATCATATCGAAAAAGGGTTAAACTTATACCGAAAATACATCTCTTCAAAACCATTTTAATGAGGGTGATTGAGACAAGATCACTCGATGATATTTTCAATTTTAAGGAATCTGAAAAGAGCTTAACTATGGACTCAAAGCCTTTTCTAATTTTTATTCTCCTTAGCCCAAAAAAGTGTAAAATATAACTGAGGAGAACTCTCTTGGTGAGACAAGTCTCTCGAGGCATACCTTTTTCCGCAATAATCTACTGGATGGAAAAAGGGTTAAACTCGTGCCAATTAGATGTTGTTTCTGGACCAATTTAATGAGAGTGAAAGGAACAAGGTCACTCGACGATCTTTTCAATTTTAGGGAGTCTGAAAAGAGCTTAACTATGGACTCCGATTGGGGTTCCTTTTTCGTAAATAATCTCCAAGGCCTGAAAAAAGTGATAAACCAAAACCAAGGAGAATGTTCCTTTTTCGAAAATTTAGTCCCTCGGGCCTGAAAAAAGGGTTAAAATCATGCCTGAGAATACTCTTATAGCGAATACCTTTATTCATAAAATTATCCATCTAGACCGAAAAAGGGGTAAACTACCATCGGACATATGTGCCTTCAAATTTGAGTTTGGTGAGCGTTGTTGGCGTCAGAAGTCACTACTGGATTGTAGCAGGAGCAGAGCCCGACGCCCATCAGTTTATGTCACGATTTGTTTATAAAAAGGGGTGATCGAATGGAAGTTAACTCAAAACAATGTTGTTCTAACTCCAAAACTAAGCCAGACATGCATGGGTAAGTGAGGTCTTAGATAAACTTCAGACAGTGAGTTGTAGTAAGGGTGATTAGGGGGAAGACTTGTATAAGAGAATTGCAAAGTTCTGTCGTAAACATCAGGTTTCTAACAGACTGTAGGAGAAAAAATCTAAACGCAAGATCTTCTTACATTCAAACGCAGAAAACCGGAGAATACAACAATGCAACAATAAATCCTTTATCGTAACATAATTGAAATAATTCATGTGAATCAGTTAATCATGAACTCCCTCGGTATGAGATGAAAACTAGATGGGATAAGAAAATTGTCTGTCATTAAACAAGAAATCTTACATACAGATGCATAATCAGAGAACTAGAGATGTCTACTAAAACTTTATAGTCGGGAGCTTCGCTCTACCATCGATGCTTACAAAAATGGCGAAAACGCCTACATATACTCAAAACAACAACAGTAGAAAAAACAAGACACTGCATTAAAAACATTGCGTCTGCATGTCTTCTGACAGTTTGCGCATGCAGACTCTGGCCGAACGTACACCCAAGACCGACGCTATCAGATTTCAAACTGTCCTGCTACATATGAATCGACCAGCTTTAGTCCTTTGCTATACTTTCTTTTTATGGCAGAGATGATGCTCAACCACCAGCAACAACCACAATAATTTCTTTCTTGGGACAACCTCGGTCAACTCTGCCTTCTGGGACATGGAGGTCTCCTAATGGTGCCACCTGGATCAGCTGAACGGTCTCT
The DNA here is from genome assembly GCA_010110895.2 of Picea sitchensis. Classification (NCBI taxonomy): domain Eukaryota; kingdom Viridiplantae; phylum Streptophyta; class Pinopsida; order Pinales; family Pinaceae; genus Picea; species Picea sitchensis. The sequence continues at coordinate 40,390 of SNQJ01S0105348.1, forward strand.
CTTTGGATGCTCCTTCGTTTTACTATTGTGAGGGACCCCTATGGCGGATGTGAAAAAGGGTATGATGGGAGCGATGGTGTCAACACTATGGAGGTGATGGAGAGGAAATGGGAGTTGTGACATAAGCTGAGGAATGTCACGTGGTCTGAATAGGAAAGAGGAGGAAGGTGTGTGGAGTGTGGGGGTATAGGTGGACACGGAGTAAAAGGGATGATCATACAGGTGGAGGTGACTGGGAGTGAGAGGGACACATGGTAGGAGATGAGAGGGCGATGAGCTGAGGAGGGGCCATGTGGATGGAAAGAGGGAAGTTGGACAGATGACGGGGGAAGAGGGTGGCGGTAGGTGGAGAATAGGTGGCAACGGGGAGGACGACTCAGACGGTGACACGACAGGAAGGGGGGCCCGCTAGAGTGAAATTCCATTATGGACCCCCCCACCTCCATTAAAGGCAGAACCGATGGGGGAGTCCAAAATTCAATACATACCGTAGATCTAAGCTCCGAGACTTGGGTCGTCTAGATGTGCGCATACATTATCTTCGATTCCAGACCCCCCCCTCTCATTAAAGCCAGAATGACGAAGGGGTTGCGGAATTGGACCTTGTCCATGAATTTGAGTGCTTGGATCACGACCGTCTAGATCTATGCCATCTTTAAATTAAATGTGCCAGAGCCTCGCTGATGGATGAACGGTTGAGATGACCTTGGTGCTTTCATCATGAAAATCCCGAAGGGCCCAACTCGTGGCTCAGCTATTGCGCTGTGTGTCCTTCAGATGGACGCTTGAGATGGTATTTGATGTTAGAAGAGGGTTGTCTCTATTACCAGGCTCTCTTGACATGACCGGGTGCTAGGACCATAAGCTTAGCTTCAAAGGCGCTTATCGGCGTGATCAGGGGATCAAATTTTGCTCAAAAATTCAAAGTGTTCGGAATCGCTTCAAAACGGATGAGAGCGTAGGCCTCATCGTTGCGAACCCAACGCAACTCATTTCGTCTCAAACGAATGTCAAGAGAAAGAGATATTGCAATTTGTTCATAAAGTCAAACAGGCAAAAAAATGATGCTTATTGTACAGTCTGTACAGGCTGACATGGCAGAGTCGTACGACTGTACATGTGGTGACATGGCAGTTATTTATTGGATGACATTTGGTCGAATGGGAAGTCGACACGTGGCACTATTCGGGCAAGTGATTGGGTGCCACGTGGCCCAATCATGGGCTGCCACGTGGCACCCCGGTATTGGTTACTTGTTTTGTTTATCAAAATGTATTGGAGTTCGTGGGGTTCGACCCCCGGACCTCCCCATGGCATATAGATTTCATAAAATCTGACTGACCAATGGGTCACACGTTTTTCTTTGTCATATATGTGAGTTCAATTGTATTTGAATCCGAGTTATGTGATCGTTGGCGGGGGGTCAGGTCGGGACTTAGCCCCGGCCCGTGGTCATTTGTGTTGTTACATATGCCCATACCATATACCATGCAACCAACGGTTGGCGTGGGGTTTTAAACCAAGCCCATGGTTCTTTGTAATATGCCATATGCCCATGACCGGAGCGCGGAGGGGCTTAAGTTTGGTTTAAAACAGTTGTAACGGTTGAAGCCTTTTTTGCCAAATACGCGCGGTCATATGACCCATGTGCCCAGGTGCTAGGTGGTTAGGGGATGGCGTGCCCATAACCGTCCTACAGTTTTCACCATTGGCACGGTTGCACCCGGTGCTCGGTTTTTACGCTATTTATTGCGTGTGTGCCAGGTTCATTTGACAAGGGTGCAATTTGTAGATGCAGAGACAGCAAGCTTGAAGGGGGGACTTCCAGGAGGCCTAACTTCTTCGTTTTTTGACCGATTGAGGTGCCAAAAAAGCCCAGCTAGGGGTTTTTGGATGCTCTGAAGCCATTGGAGCAGTCGGTTGGTCATTTTGAGCATTGTAAGGCATGTTTTTGAGCACTTTGAGCAATTAATAATAATGATCCATTGGAAGTTGAACCAGGAGATGTAGCCCAAGAGAGGGGTGAACTCCTTTATCAATTGTTGTGTTTTATGTGCTTATGTTCAT
>SNQJ01S0105350.1:25773-53175 GCA_010110895.2 Picea sitchensis
AAAAGGATAAATGGAGGATGGAAAGATTATTATGGGCTTGAAAATAATTGTAAATTAGCATACCTTTGTCTATGGGATAAGAAAAAAAATCCTCTTTGAGACTCTTGTCAATCATGTTATCTTATATGGATGTGAAGTTTGGGAATGTAGTATCTCTCGAGAATCCTAGAGAAAGATAGAGAAGATCCAAAATAATTTTATAACTTATAATCTCAAAATTAAGGGCAATACACCCTATCCTATCCTTCTCATTGAAGCGAGTATTCCCCCTATTGAGAACATAAATATGGTTAGGTACTTAATGTATAATAACAAGATAAACAACATGGATAACAAGAGGCTCCCCAAAATTGCTTCACACTCTAGCCAACATCACCAACAACTCAAGCAGGGTTGGCATAATGATTCCAAATCTTGGCTAAATCATTGGGGAATAAAAGAAGAAGTTATTCTGCAAAATACCAATGATATTAAAAATATTGTGCAAGCTAAATTTGACAAGAATATATGGTGTGATAAAGAATTAGATGATAAAAGAAAATTAAAATATTATAAGAAGGTGGTTAACCATAACCTTGAATATTAAAAGTATCTCTCTATTTTGACTAGCGTAAATAAGAGAATCAATATTGCTATAATAAGAACTAATTCTCATGGGATGTGTTATCCCCATTTTGTGGCTAAATAAGGAGATCATGTCTCGACGCCCTGAGGTTACAGATATGGAGTGCCGAGAGACTACATGACTAGCAATACCCTTTTTCACAGATGGAAAACCCACTCACCACCACAGATGGTCATCATTTTGCAGATGGCATCCACCACACTAACTGGCTTCCGGAAGGCAGTGGGCCTTGCTCCATGAGGTACAAGTTAGTATTATGGTGAGAATAATTTCAATATTTAATCCATTTGATTATGTTGTATCTTATATTGCTCTAGATTTCATGTTATGTGCTTGGACATTATGCCTTTTTCCCTGCTTAACCTTGGTGGTTAACATTGTGCCCTAGTAAGTGGTTTTCCTTGGGGATGGGTTTGCTACTGACAACTCCTTTAATGATCCAACATATCGTTCCCAACCATACTTACCACTTTCCATCATTGTTCCCCTCTGTTTCTTTATCTATTGGGATTTTATGGTGTATTGACCCAAGAAGGGGTTGTCCCTCATTCTATGGGAAGAAGGGGCTAAAGGCCCACAGGGATTGATGTTGGGTAGAAGATAAAAGTCTTGTATAAACCTTCTAGATGCTTCTCCTAGGTATCACCCAAGAAAGAAATGAAACACTTATCTTTGAATAAAGGGGACCCACAATATAATAAAAAATCCTTAAGATATTAGTTGAAGGATAGGAGGTCTCATCAAGAGCCGACATATCACGTCCATGAATATATAGTGGTATGACATTACCATCATCTGGTCACCAAACTAGGGTAATGGTTCCCATTTGCATGGATGAGAGAAAGGGGGTCTCATCACGAGCCAACCTTCCCATTTTCATTAGGTGTTTGTGGGTGACATTGCCACTACTTGGTCACCACGCCAGGGAAGTTACCTTCAACCTCTCCTTATGCTATATTGAAATAAAATGAATAAATAAAGATAAAAGGAAATTAATGGGCTTGGAAAAAGTGCATTGCAGACGAAGGTACCACACACCCTCTACAAAGGCACCCATGAATGAGACACTACGACCCCTTGTATGTCATGAGCCCTATTCCCATTGAGTCTTGACCCCTACCACTTCATCCACTTTACATGGCTTAGAGAGGGATCTCTTCGAAACTCTCCTAGACATAGGGAAAGATCTACCGAATAGGACACCTCGTCAACCCTCCAACATTCAATCTTAACAAGTCGCATAATGTTTTTGAGTTGTTAATTGTTTGATATAGTGATGTTTGATGCACATGCTTAGATGGATTATTTATTGATTGGATTCACTTATCATGATGTTATGACTTGAGATACTTGGAGGGAGTGCTCATTTGTCTTTGTAGGACCTAGTTGGTGGACAATTTTGGGACAACAAGCCTAGCTTGGGATTCCATGGGGCTACAAGCCCATAGGTTGGATGTTATGGGCCCGCATGCTAGATGAGAGAGATCAGACTTGGACGGACTTGATGATGATTTGCATAGCCTAGCCCACCCATTACTTGCCAAACAATTTGTCTAGGAGGGGAAAAATGTTCTACTATTGATCTTGACGTCATACTTTTGGGGGCTAGGGCATGGTGGTGAGGTGCCACTCTTTTGAAACATGGACATTTGAGGAGGAGAAGGGTATTCACCATGATGATACTACTTAGGTTCTTGAAATGTGGCCTTTGGAGGCCTATCCATGCTTCTCCAAGACCAACGACTTCCTCAAAGTGGCAAAACGTCCACTACAGGGGTGACGTCCTCCTAAATTAGGGTTTTGTTTGTGTAAAAAATGAATTTTTAAGTGAATTGTTTAATATTACTTTGTTAAGGGGGAAAGATTAGGGTTGTTGACCCCTAATATTGTGTTTTACTCCTTAATTTTTGGACAATCTATGTTAGCTACATTTTGTATAAATAAAGATCATAAGATCTCATTTTAATCATAACTCTCCCTCTTGTGAGAGGCCTTGGTCTGAAATTTACACCACACTTGGCTCTTTTATCTCTTGTGCACTTGTTTTATGGATATTTTTATGAATGATTTATGGAGGAGGTCTAGCGCTAGCCTTGGATGATGCTTTCTAGCTATTGTGGTGAATTATCTTGGTAGTTCTCTTGATCTTGGTATGGTTTTCTACTATTATGCTATAATTTTTCAAGTTCAAGTATTGCTATGCTAGAGCTAGGTGGGAAGTATAAGGGAATATATGCCCACCATAGCCTTCATCATTTTATTTTCTTCATCTCATTGATTATATAAGGGTTTACTAAGAGAAGTATAAGGGCATACGCCCTCTTATCCTAAACCCTAGCCTAGAGAAACTTGCCTTGGGAAGTAAAAGAGCTTACACCCTGAAGGTAGTAAAACTTGCCTTTGGGAAGTAAAAGGGCTTAAACCCCTAAGGAAGTATCTTCTAAGAATCCTTTGACTCCACTAACCCAATAGTAAAGGAAATAGTAATTTATTTTTCAAAAAAAAAATATTGTAATTGGGAAAACGTGATTTTCTGGTCTAAATTTAATTTCCTTGCAAAGTGATTGTATTCCTTGTGCCTTGAGCACCCTCAAAGCCACTAGGGCGTCCTCATCTAGGGGATACTTATTGTTTTTTCTGCAAAATTGCATCTTTATCCATTAGGGTTGCATAAACCCTAATCTAATTTCTCTTGAATAACTCTCTTTATCAACCATTAGATTTTGCTCAAAGTTTGCTCACTTATTCTCCTTGGTCCAACACACTTTTTGGAAAATTTTGAGGAGATTTCAGTAGTTGGTTTTCTTGCTGTAATACATTGAATGTTACAACCATAAGGTTGATATAATTTGCTGCAGAAAAGCGTTTACAACAACCTTATATTTTATGCTAAGGGTATTAGTTTTTCATCTTGAGTTTAGCTAGTCATTTACTAGCTTTTCTATTGCATTTTCAACTTGATCTTGAAGTATTTGTTGAGAAGCTTATAGTACCATTTTATTGCTAATACATATTTTTATCCATGCTGCAAATTAGGTACAACAAGCTTAACTTGCTGGATCCAACTAATATATATATCATTGCAAGTGTATTTTCTTGTGTCTCGCAAGTAGAATCATTCGAAAAAGTATTATACATGTGGGGAAACAATTACTTGACTTACAAGACACCTCTTTCCACCTTTCAATCCACTTATAATTTACCTATAGGGCTGCACTCATTCATATTACATCTCCATCTCAACCTAGGGTCACCCATATCGCCTCCCTAGAGTGACCTAGGCTCCTGGAAGTGTGGGACCCACATCTAGGTCGCTACTGGGTGTAGTATTCCCATATTTTTAGCACTTGATTTGTGGTTGGGCTCTGGATTTTCCTAGCCTACAACCACATATAACAATTTGGCAACTTGTTGTGGATGATTTTGAATCCTCTTTCGTACTCTAATGACACTTTGGTAAGCCATCCCAAATCCTTTCCCTTATCTTTCATGAAAACTGCACTGAGACGCTCCTCATCTTGAAGCTCATTTGGCGCCTCCACCTACTAGAATCATTCTTCCCCAAAACCTTTTCCCGAGAAGATTCAAGACTTCTAAGGTTTATTGAAGAAGGCCTCCTCTCAAGTCATCCATTGCTAAAACAATTTTCCATAGTACCATCCCTCTTGTTCCAATGGCTCCCTTGGGAAAGGGACCTCTACAAACCCGTTAACATGACCACATCCAAGGTTACCCTAAGAAAATGTCGACATAAGTCAACACATGGTTAAGCAAAGTTCCTAGGAAAACAAAGTGAGGTAATTGTCAAGACCACATTTATGTCATGGGACGAGATATGGACAATGGAGGTATTGATAATGAAGATGTAATATGAGACTATTCGCTTGATCATTGATTGAAGAAGCCTTTGATTGGTTCAGAGGACTCCCCGATAATCATATCACCTAATTTATGATGCTTTTTCCAATCTTATTCAAAAAGCAGTGGTCGGTAGTGAAGATGGTGGAATTTGGGACTTAGTTCAATAAAACAAGAAAAAGGAGAATGAAATGGCTTAGGAAGTAATTTCAGATTTGACAGTTATACCAAAATTCCAAATGTGATTATCGGCCCCACAACATCATCACTATCTCCTTTACATGAATCTCTTTAAGGAAAATTCGGTACAATATTAAGCATACAAACTCAATGGGCTAACATAGGCTAAAGAGTTCTCAAGATCTATTGAAGAAAATATCCTTGATTAAAAAATAGAACCTTTCAGTACCACAGAAAGCAAGAGACAATGTATGGGACTAAGGTTTCCAACAACAACGCAGTTCCTCGATTCGGGATTTCTCTACCTAAGATATACCAAATGAATAATTGGCTGATCAGGTACAAAATCATCTTATGAACTGTATGAATATAGTGGAAAGAAATCAATCTACTCCCGGACCTCAGTTTTCCAGACAACAAAAAGATCCAATCGGTTGGAAACCAATACCTAAACAAGAGGAAAAGGACCCAAATACTTTGAAACATGTTGGGACAATTGATTACAGAATATTTATGTCTCCCATGCCAAGAGCCCCACAAAGAAGATGAGTGTCCCCGACAAGAATTGAAGGTTATCATGATGATAAAAACTTCATGATTTGCAATCTCCAAGATGAACAAGTTACTCAAGAATATATCAATGAATCCATAAGAATAGAAGAAAGAGACGGGAGACTCCAAGCCTTAAGTAAATTGATAGATGATCAAAGAAGGAACCGAGGAGGAGGGAATTCTTAACTACAAAAGAAAAAAAATTATTTAGCCCCCGCCATAGCCTAATACTCCTCTTCCACCAGCAGAGAAAGTGGCTCCACCACCTCCACCATTGGTATGTGAGTTGCTTCCTAAGACAACTCCTATAAATGACATTCAATTGAATATAGATGTCGCAAACATGTTTTAAAAACTTAATATGACGCCCCATTGACGGAGATGTAACCCCCTTCCAGAAAAGAGAAATTTTGAGCGTATTACAGGTGCCAGCCGAGAAAGATGATCCTTCCATCATTTTGAACACTATGTATCCCAAAAGGACAAGTGGAAAATAATCCTCTTTTCTATATTTCATTAGGCATGATGGCCTCCTCTTGAACAATTGTGTGCTTGATTTGAGGGCCTTAGCAAATGTCATGTCCTTTGAAGGTAACGAAACAAATTGGTTTGAAGACAACCAAACCTTATGGAAATGTGGTATTGATTGAATAAGAGTAAAGATCTGGGGAGTATGTGAAGACGTTGAGGCATTTTTGATATATTTTCCACATATCGTCCTCATGACATATTGGGTGATTGATGTCTCCGATTCTCAAGGCTCTGTCGAGACCTTGTTCTCATCGCTTGAGGTTTCTAGCATGAACCTTTATAATGCGCATATATCTCTACGGCAATGGCACGTATGATATCTTGCATAACAGGGAAAATAAAGATGCACATGTGATGGATTTGAGGGACCATAGCTATGTTAGTGAACACTACTATGATATGCCCACACAATTTATTGAGTATGATCCATCTAAGTTAGCCTTCATACATGAATATTCCATAGAGATGTTTCTTCCATGGACAGATGAAAAGAAGACTACAAAATACCATGGGAAGGAGCTGGGATCTATCCATATTATGCAAGAAGAAGATGACAAAAATGAAGGAATCGTCAAAAAGATAGTCCACACAAATTCAGACAACGAGAATACACCTTTGCATCGATTTCAATGAATGAAGTCGCATTGTGCTCATGTGGGAAAAGAAAGGGTAAAACCCATTATATGATAAAAAAAGACAACAAACCTATTTGTCCCTTACACGTACATCAAGAATTATGGCAAAGAAAGGCATAACTGACAACGCTAGATGCTTAGAAAGATGTCACTACCAGTAGATGGATATATTCTCCAACCTCACATATAGGTCACATGACTTCTTCCGGGCCCATGCCCCAGGTAAGTAGGTAAGTCATTTTGATTCCCTCACATGATTTTGCATCTCGATTGTTCATACTATTTAAATGCATTTCTAATTTTAATTTTCTCTACTTCCACATCACATGGATAACCCTGATAATTCTAATGAGTTATCAATTCTCAAAGTTAAAAAAATACACACATGGATAACCGTGATCACTTTGAGTTATCAATTCCCAAAGTTAAAAAAAAATGGTCAATGAAATCATATAAGTGTGAAAAGTAGACACACATTTAGAATCTCAATAGAATCTCTAGCCGATGCAATGAATATTAATGAATATTATTCCAATTCTAAATTATAATCTATAGTAGTTATATGAAGTAGTTGAATTCACAATGACGTAGTTGAATTCAGGTACCTTGTGATTTAGCTATTTGGAAGTTGAATGATTTGTAAATAAAATTTAAGAAAAATGTAGTAAAGTAATTATTTTTATATACTAATATATATATATATATAATTAGCATAACTATAGCTGGATATACTTAGTTTTTCATTTTTTAAAATTTTAAAAACTGGGTTGTGCTAATTGACAACCTATATGTGGAAAAGAAGCCATAGACCATTAATATATATTAATTTAATTATTTAATTAATTAATTAATGCAATGTATAAATTAAAATATTAGTATATACATTAATAATGTAATGTAGATTCAAATCCAGAAGGGGGTAAGGCATGTATACCTCCATAGACTAAGCAGTCAAATAGAGGGGGTCCCTTGTCCCATAAACAAGGAGGTCTCATACACCAATTTGATGTGCTAGTTCGACGTGATCTTAAAATAGATTATTATTATTATTATAAATTACCTTAATTAATTCAATAATAAAGTAATAATACATTATTAATTATTTACCATTATTTTATAAATTAATAAATACATTGTATAAATTAAATACAATACAATGTATAAATTAAATATTAATACATATATTAATAACAATGTATAAATTAATTAATTAATATAATAATAAAGTAATAATACATTAAATAAAGTAATACATTATTAATTATTAATAATACTTTTTATTGATTAATTACACCACAAATGTATTAATTAATTAATACATTAATTAATTAATACATTAATTAGGTATTACTAATTTATATGATTTTATTAATTAATGTATTAATACATAAAACATTAATGTGTTAAAGTATAAATGAAATGAATGAATTAATATATTAATAAAATCTTAATACATTAATCATATTATTAACACATTAATACATTAACAATACATTATTACAATAATCCTTTAAAGCATTAATTAATTTATTAATACAATAATAAGTATTAAAGTATTATTAATTAATACATTAATAAATTATTAATAATACATTAATAAATTTGGAATATTTTTCCATTTTAATAGTCAAATACAATTTTTAAATTTAAGTTTTCATTTACTTAATTTTTGAATCCTCAAAAAAATAAAAAATAATTTGAATCCTCAAAAAATAAAAAATCAAGTATTGATGTGTGTGTATATATATATATATATATATATATATATTAAATATGTATGAACTAACTCTGAGAGGGGGGTAACTATTTAGATTATTAACCATTTCTCTCATTTTGAACTTTGAATCATTAATCTTAGTGGTAGTGAGTCTTTACCGTGGAAATCCAGAGTTATAAACATAAAGCGCATAGTATAAAGAACAAATGATCACACATCATTCATTCACAAGTATGAGACACATATTTTCAAGAGGAAACCCAACCGTGAAAAACCTCGGCTTCTTAAGATGTTCAACAAGCTCCAACTTCGTTACATCTCATCTTTTATGAGCACCTCAACTCATAGAGGCTAACCTCTCGACATTACAAGACCAACCGGGCCAGAGCACCAACTCCCACAGAATCCCAAGACCCACTGGGTGGAAGCACCGACTTCCTCTTTTTGTACTTCGAAGACTGGGACCTAATGAAGGCACTAACCTTCGTGATTCTACAAGCACCCACTTGCAGAAAGAGATACGCCTCTCAGCACCAATCTCTACTCACCCTCTAATTCTGCTAAAATATGAGCATGCTTAAATCAACTTGTTCTACTCTATATAGCTTCTATTACCCTTCGTTGATCTTCTCAGATTCTTTCATCGCTTCTCGACTGGTTGCTCTCGCTTCTCAATCGGGTTCTCCTCGGCAGTTCTTATTCTCGGCCTTCTTCTCCTATCAATGCAGATTCTCCTCCTTTTTCACATCCAGAGCACTCTCTCTTTCTCACTTCAATGTAGTGATTCATCCTCGCTCCAAATAAGATATTGATTCTCCACATGCAGAGGTTTCCATGCGTTTCTCAACTCCAACCGTAGCTTCCTTTCTTTCTATTCTTTCTTCGCTTTTGCATGCAACATTCTCCCCGATTAACTCAATTTCTTTGCATGTCTTCCTTCACGCGATGCTACATCATGCAACTGTTCCTCATTGCCTAATCATACCATTTTAGACTAAAGGCTCTTCGCTTTTCTCAACTCCAACCGCAGCTTCCCTTTCTTTCATTCTTCTTCTCGCCAGCATGCCGTTTCTCCCCGATTTTTGAATTGCCTTTCAGATGCTCTCCTTCTAATGCGATGCTACATCATGCAACGCCGTTTTCCAGCCTTTGCATTCCAAAATTGGCTCCAAAATTGCTTTCATCACCGTGGTTTCAAAGACTGTGTCAAAGATTTTTATGCTCTTTCCTGTTACTGCTTCTCAAAGACTGCGTCTCAGATTCGTGTTCCAAAGATTTGTGTTTCAAAGATCTAATGCTTCAACGACTGTGTTCCAAAGATTTGTGTTTCACATCTACAAAGATCCGTGGTTCCAAAAGATTTGTGTTTCAAAGATCTAATGCTTCAACATCCTGTTCCAAGATTTGTGTTTCAAGATTCACGCTTTGCGATCCTGTTCCAAAGATTTGTGTTTCGATCGCTTTCAAAGATCCGGTGTTCCGATGATTTGTGTTTCTCAAAGACTTCAGCTTCTATGTTCCAAAGATTCTCTTTATGTTGACAACCTTGATCGCTTCCATGTGCCATTGACTCCGGGCTTCCATAACCAACCGATTGCCATCAATGATAACCTTAACCATCTGCGTCAATATTCTGTTATAGCCATATCTCCCAAACAATCTCCCCCTTCGCATTGATGGCAATATGTCTTTCATTCTCCCCTTTGACATCAAGGGCAAAGGTTAAACTGCTCTCCTCAAGCTCCCCCGACTTTGTGCACTCCACCAGTAATTGGAAACACGCCTTTGATATTCATGTATGTTCATTGTCGCCTATGTTACCTTTGTTCAAGAATCCAGGCTTGTTGTGAAAAGATCCATTGGACTTGTGCTTCTCTAATCAATCATCTATGCTCAAAGAAAAACTCTTTGTATCTTCAATCTTCTTCGCTCGTGTACATCTTCAATTTGTGCATGTCAAAGATGTTTAGAGCTATGCTCCCCTATCAAGATAACCCCAAGAACCCGCGAGGAACCAATCTGGAATTTTCTCAAAATCATTTGTGCTCTCTATGTTAGCTAAGAGGGTAATGCACGCTTTGTCTTCCTACTTGCAGCAACCTACATCTAATTTTCTCTTTCAAGCCTCGATTCGCGAATTTCTTCATAGTCCTCAAATCTTAATTCACCTATGTCGTGACTCAAACAAATTTCTTATGCATGAGGTCTTGGGTTCCTGCTTTGAATGGCTGAGGATACTTGTCTTTCATATAATTCAATAAGCATCATATGTTTTATATTCACGTTACAGATTCACGTTAATTACTTCAAGAACACCGCTATAAAATGTCCACCTTGCTACCATGACCAAACTCACTACCCACACTCTATATATTCAATAATGTAAAGACCAAATGTCTTCAGTGGATTCATATAATATCATTAAAGTGCGAGGTTAGTTAGAGAAGGGTGACACCCATCTTCCGTCTCGAGATATTCAACCGCCTTTGGGTAATGGTTTTCCAAATATATCACAATCGCTCCGTAAGAGGGAATGTACTGCAACTGTACAACTTTGTTGGCAACCTGATCCTTTAGGAAATGATATTTCAGAGGTATATGCTTTGTCTTGAATGAAGGACCTGATTCTTGGAAACACTAATGGTACTAGTATTATCACAGTTGAAGAGGAATGAGTTCTTCATATGTTACCTTCAAAACCGCAAGAGCTTGGATCATCCAAATTACCTGAAATTTTGGAATGAATGTATTCGGCTTCGTAGACAGCTATAGAGCTTTTCTTCTTACTTATCCATGCAACTAACGAATCACCCAAGAAGAATGCACTTCCACTAGTTCTTTTCCTTTCATCTATACACTGGGTCTAATCAAGGCCTCAATATGCCATCGCCTGAAAGTTTTGATTTCTTGGTACCATAAACCATAAGACAGAGGCTGTGATATTTGAAAATTTCACGCCTACTAAGGGACTCCGCTTAGGGGCAGCTTGAAATCTTCCCACCATCCCAACAAGATGTCCTGTCTGTAGTGATGTATAGCAAACTTCCCATCATAGATATGTATAACCTTTGATCCACTTCAGGAGTAGTATCATCTTTGCTCAATTTTGGTACCGGCTGCACTCATGGTGGGTGTACTCAAGGTGAGAGGCATCTTCCATTTGAACCCTCTTCAACATCTCCTTTAAATACTTCTCTTTGGAGAGAAATAAACCTTCATCATTCTTAGTAATTTGAAGACCAAGGAAGTATGATACCCAAATATAGACATCTCAAATTCAGATTTCATTGCATTAGCAAACCATTGAACGAGGAGTGGTTAGTAATGTACCAAAGTAATATTCACCATAAACCAGCACAACCAAAGAATCAACACCTCTTCGTGATTTGGTATACAAATTGCTATCTCCAGAATCTTTCTTGAAACCTTTATCGTATAGACACCAAATTCCATACTCAGTTTCCCTGTGCTTGCTTCAACCCATACAATGCCTTTTCAAATTAAGGCATTATAGTCAGCTTATCTCTGAGAGAATCCTTTGGGTTGTTCCATATATACTTCATCTTCTAAATTTCCATCTATTTAAATGTTGACTTGACATCCATCCGTTTCTTTGAATCGCTTAGTGACATGTATAGCTGGGCAACATTCTTATATAACCTCCATTCTTGCCACCGGAGCAACGTTTCATCAAAGTCCTGCCTTTCAATCGAAAGTATATCCCTTGCGCACTAGTCTTGCCTTTATTTCTACACCAATTGCTTCAGTTTAACTTATTCTTAAAGACCTATTTTGATCCTATCACATTCTTTTTTGAAGGTCTAGGCACAAGTTCCAGGTGTTATTCTTTTCAATCGGGTCCAGCTCCTCATTCATGGTCGCTATCCGCCTTTTGTCTTCACATGCTTCATTAAAACTCTTTTGTTCAATTGTAGATAAAAATGCTACATGTGACTTTTCAGATTCTGCCTAAATTTTCCTTCTAGTTTGAACCCTTTTGTTCTCATCACCAATGATTTGACTTTCGGATGATTCTTTCTAATAATTCGAAGAGGCTTTTACTGTATTGTTGGGAATCTCCTTCTTCATCCTTCCGCTCAGATTCTTCCCTCCTCGGTGACCCTTGGTCCCTCGTTTCTTCATCTTCAGATCATCCGTTTTTCCGATTTCATCGCTTCAGACCGGTGTTTCCAAGGACATTCTTTCATCTACTTTAACATCTATGCAAATAACCATTCTATGCAAAATTTTGTTATAACATTCCAGCTCATATTTTGCGTAAAGATATCCGCGAAAAATTTCTTCATCAACCCCGCCATCATACTTACCTGCATTCTCATCATTATTCTTGATGTAATATTTGGTTTCCAAAGACCTTGAAGTGCTAATAGTGGCAGGTCTTCCAAACCATAGATGAGTATGGAGTCTATCAATCGCTTGGTCTCAAATGTGCTTTATTAAGAAATGTGCACAGCTGCATGGAACGCTTCTACCGAGAAGCTTGGAGAAATATCCTTTTCCTTCATTGACCTTGCCATTTGCTTAACTGTTCTATTCTGTCTTTCCACCACTCCATTCACGAGTATGCTCTTGCAATTGTGTATTCTTTTTCTGATGCCATGCTCATCACGCAAATTCCTTTGAACGTTTTGAGATGAATCCTCCTCCTATGTCGACTGATAAGCTGGCTCTCTCTCCACCGATTTTCTGTCAACGCTTGAAGTGTTTGAATTTGGTACAGCTCGTATTTCTTTGAGGAATGCAACCCATGTCAAACTGGAATAATCATCAATAACAAAAATGAAATAGTTTCTTTTGTCGCATTTTCCTTTCTTTGATGGGCCATATAGATTCATATGAACTAATCAAGGGGTTTGTTTGAAGATGGAAAACTTTTTTGATTTAAATTGAGTTCTAGTCAGTTTTCCCATTTGACAAGGCTTACACACAATATCATGCAATTTTGATATTTCTGGAAAATCTATCACAAGCTTCGTTTTTGTCGGCTAGATGATCAAAGTGGGTGTTCTGCTTTGTGCTATAGCTAATCTCTTTAACTATATTTACTTAGATGACATTCTTCTTCTCATTTTAGAATGTAAATATTTATTTTCTCGCCTCACTCCTTTGGCAATTCAGTTTTCCCCAGGACTCTCTTTAATTTTGTTTTAGCGCAATTGTAATCTCACATCCTTTATCACACATTCAATATACCTTAAGAAGGTTGTGTTTCAACCTAATTTCCTAAGTAACACGCTCGAAGCTTTTCCTTTCCATTGCTCGGGACTAACCAGTCATTCCCGGCTTCCTCCTCAATCTTTCCTAAAATACTTCCAAAGGTTACCTTTCCACATGATGTGGTAATAAACTTCTCCTATCTCCTATTATATGCTTTGAACATCCATCACAATGTACTGTGGATCCTTCTGCTTCGGAACCCGAGAGAACAAGGTTACAATGAGAATTTTTCTTTCTTTCTCCATACATTTTGTTCACCAGTATATTCCGTTTTTAATTCCTCGCTTCGTAATGCTTCCTTTAAATAGACCAGAAATACGGTCCAAAGTTAGAACAGCTTGTAGTACTTGGTTCATTGTAAGGAGTCAAATGGATTAGCATTCCTGTGTTGTACCCTTCTTCTACATGTTAGTAAGGCAGTACGACCCTTATGACGATACGCTAGTTTTGACATCGATCTCTGAATTCTTCTGAGATTATAAAAAAACAGTTTGCATCTTTGTGCCCAAAGTTATAGTAGCAAAAACAATAACCATTGTAAGCAAATTAGCATGCCTGAATCTTGCTTGATTCCTAGGAAGATAATACATTGACTTTTGGTCCTCATGTTTGTAATTGTGGTCTGCATTCTGAACTCTGTAATTTGACCCTTTTTCTCAGACAATCCTGCTGCATGTTTAATATCAACCTAACCTTAGCTTGCTCTTTTCTTATTACTTGACTGCTTGTTGGAAAATGGGCATGCTCCAATATTTTCTATCTTAGAACCTTCCAACTGCTTGTTGATTTGAAACTTAATCACATTGATGATTTTGTATTCTTTAACTTACTGTTGTTTGTATCTTCTTCATATCCTAGACCAGATTTTCTGTGGAGGTCTCTGTCTGTATAAAATATTGTTTAGCTCCTCTTAAGCTTTGATACTAGAAATATTCTGATTATACTAGGCTTGGGATACTCTTCTAACTCCTCTAACAAAGCATAACTTCTCTAGATGTTCACATCCCGGCTCTACCCTTCTCAGCCTAACCTGTTAGAATTTCTCAACTTCTTTCTCAGCCTTCAAGTTCTAGCTTCAATAGGGGAATGTTCCCATCAGATTGATTTCATACCTGATTAATAATTGTTTTGTTTTCTCTTATTTGGCCTCGGGCCTATTTATTTCTTCCTGTGGCACACATCAACTCACCTTCCATATCCACTTCGCATCCCTCCTCCCTCAACAATTTGTCTCAAGTTCTATGGCCATAAAGCATGAAGTCATCTTCTTGATCTTCATGGAGGATTCACTATCTGAGGTTTCTCAGAATCATTATTATTTACACATAGACTTTTCTTTTTATTCTTATACTTACCTTCTTACATATTTCTCTTCCTTAAAATCTTTCTTCATCACCGAAGTTCTGTTTCTTTCCCTTTATGAGGGCCATTTAGCAAAGAAAATGCCCCACCTTACCACAGCCAGAAACACTTTAAAAGGTAGTTTCTTTCGTTGTACTTTCCTGATCCAGCTTTTAACCTTCTTACAAATTTTTACTCGATTTCATCCAGTTCAGACTCTGTACTCCTTTCTGCTTTGAATGAGTCTTCCCTATATGAGTTTTGATCCTCAGGCTAATCCTCATTTGCTAAGCGGCACCTTGTGAAGCAACCCATCAAGTATAATGTCTTGAGTTCACTCATCTCTATTGCTGACTTAGATTGACCTTTCTGTAGAGATCTCAAAATTTTCTCGACAAGAAGGGGAAATATCAATTGTTTCTCCTAAAACCCCTATAGCATTCACCATTTCATCAACTCTCAAGAAACACTTACTTATGTTTTCATCCTAATTCATTCTCAACTATTCAAATCTCAATCTATGAGTTTTTAGCTTGGCATCTTTAACTTTCATTTCCCTCATAGCTACTTTTATCAGCTTTTCCTGTACATTTCTTTAGCAGCTTGAAGATTCATTACTTTCACAAATTCCAATTCAGCCACCAATCTAGAATAGCATTCATAGCTTTTGCATTAAATGTGAACTCTAATTTTTCTTCTTTAGACGTGTTCACAGTTGGTTTTGTATATCCTGCTTCTACTACTTCCCAAACATCTCCCCTGTGAGACATTGGCATGTTCTATCCTACCTTCCAAATCAAAATTTGTGCCATTAAAACAAGTGCCTTGTTATTGAACCATCATGACTAGTCATGATTTCATCAGCAGATCTTCCCTTACACTAAAGGAACCCCGCCTCCTGATACCACAACCCAGCCAAGGCAGTATGAATTCACCTGAGAGGGGGGTGAACTGGCCACTTAGATTATTAACCATTTCTCTCATTTTGAACTTTGAATCATTAATCTAGTGTTAGTGGGAGTCTTTACCGCGGAAACGCAGCTATAAACATAAAGCGAGTAGTATAGCAACAACACACAAATATTCATTCACAAGTATGAGACACACATTTTTCAAGAGGAAACCCAACCATGGAAAACCTCGCCTTCAGATGTTCAAGAAGCTCCAACTTCGCTATATCTCATCTTTTATGAGCACCAACTCATAGCTAACCTATGATTGCTGTACACCAACCGGGCCGAGAGCACCAACCTAATCCCAAAGACCCAATCGGGTGAAAGTAACTGGACTTCCTTTTTTTACTTCGGGGCAAGACTAACCCATCGAAGGCAATTCAACCTTCGATTCTACAAGTACCCACTATGTGAGAAAGAGACATACCGCCTCCCCTAGCACCACCCTACCACCCTAATTTGCCAAAATACATATTGCTTAAATCAACTTGTTCACTCTTATATAGCTTGCTTACCCTTTCTCGTTGATCTTCTCTCAGATTCTTCACCTGCTTGACTGCTGTTCTCACGGCCCTCTGCAGCCCATTCTCAACTTCTCTCCCACAGTGATTCTCCTCCTTTTCTCACATCCAGAACGCTTCCTCTTTCTCACTTCAACAAAAACTATTCATCTCTGCTCCAAATAAGATTATATAGATTCTCCACATGCAGGTTTTCCATGCTGCTTTCAACCTTAACTGTAGTTTCCTTTTTCATTCTTTCTTCCGCTTTTGCATGCTATCATTCTCCCCATTTTTCTAAACCGGGACTCTCTTGTATGTTCTCTCATGCCATCATGCAATTGCAGGTTCCCATTGCCTTAATCGAGTTCATTTTTAGACTAAACGCTCTTTCTCGCTTTTTCTCAACACCAATCGCATATTTCCCTTTCTTTTCTATTCTTCTTCTCACAGATGCCAACGCTTCCCCCGATTTTTGAATCGCTCTTTGCATGTCTCCTCCTCACGCATGCCACATCATGCAACACTGTCTCTTCTTTATGCTCAAAATTGATTGTTCCAAATTGCTTCAACACTAAGTGTTTCAAAGATCTCAGGTGTCAAGATTTATGCTCTGCTTCGTATGTCGCTTAATCAATCGCGTTTCAAAGATTCAGGTTCCAAGATTTGTGTTTCAAAGATCTACGCTTCTTGCACCGTTCCAAATAGTTGTGTTTCAGCATCTACGCTTCAAAGATTCAGAATTCAAAGATTTGTGTTTTGCAGCATCTATACGCTTCAAAGACTGCGTTCCAAGATTTGCTCTCAAAGATTCACGTTTCAAGACTGTGGTTCCAAAGATTGTGTTTCAAGATTCAAGGCTTTCAAAGACCAGAATTCCAAAGATTTGTGTTTCAGCACTTTAGCTTCTATGTTCCTGTACCTCTTGTGCGTGTTGTCAACCTTGGCTGCTCCATAGCCATTGGATCGCCCAAACCAAACCACTTCCATCAATGACAACCCTTGACCATCCGCTAGCCATCTCTGCTATAGCCATATTCCCAACATATATATAATGTGTATTATAATATATAATATAATAACATATAACATGCCCTCGGTGTGTAGGGATACCGGGTGACCTGGAAAGTGTGTTGTTAAGCCACTGCGGGATGTTAAAGTCACCGCCTCGGAACCCTCATGGGACAAAAAAAATCCAAATCCATGTTATGGGTTGGTGGCTCCGTGCCTAAAAGTATCCATGGGTGATTTTGACGGGTTTACGCCCTCGAAGTCATGGGTTTCAAGCCATTGTGTTAAATCAAGCAGAGCCAATGTGTCCCGCGACAAATAACAAATAATACACAATAATATATAATATATAATACTTAAATTGAATGTTTATATATATATATATATAATGTGTATTATAATATATGATATAATAACAATATATATTATAATATATAATATATAATATATAATAACAATTTCTAAATTTGAATGTTTATTTTTTAGTAAAGCATACAAATAATACATTAAGTTATAAATTTTATAGCAAGTTATAAAGTTATAAATTATATAGCAAAGGTCATGCATAGTACAAGTTACAAATTCCATAGAAGATGGAGACTGCAATTTGCATGTTCCATGCATAACCCATTTTACAAGTTACAAATATTATAGCACAAGCTGCGCAACACCTGCACGCTCACAAGTCACGAGGACTCTTTGGACCATATCACATCCTGTGGTATGAAAAGTGAAGGTTGAGAGGAAAGAAAACATCAAGGATTCATAAACACTTCCCAAAACCTGCATGCAACTATCCATAGAGGTAAGGCTCATTAATATTGTAACATCTCTCGGCGCATTAATCGAAAGGACTTATTCTTTTGAGGAAACTTATGAGCAAGTGATCCAGCCTATAATGAATGGTTGTTTTGATTATGATTGCGAGATATTGTGGATTTGATGATAAGGTTATTTTGTTGTATTTACATTGACATGTGTTATCGATTGCTCGTACCCGAGTAAAAGTGCACTGATGTTTGAGGATGTCGAGGCATCGATGAAAACCCTCGCACTCCTCTGTAGGATCAGTCGGAGTAATCATAGGGTTTGATTTTGTTGATGTGATATATGTACATAGGATTAGATATTATGATGTTGATTTCACGACATGATTCGTTGATGGATGCATCTTGACGATATCTTTAACGTGCACTCACATTTGGAGTAAAGGGGTCATGCACGACAAACAAAGACATTGAGGGAGAGGTGTGGTAGAAGCCCGGCCACAACCTACTAGCACTATATTGTGGCTCTAAATCCATAGGGTTAAAAATTTCACTCTTAGTCTCGGAGGCTGACCCACAAATGCTCGCGTGGGGGAAGACTGTGATAGTCATTCACGGTGATTCTAAGGGTGTAATGAGGCAAGGTTCCAGATTAGAGGCCCTCAGTCTCCACAAGATCACCCGGCAGCATTGACTCTGGGGGTTTGACATCTACCAAATCTAGTCAATAGGCGAGTGGCACCCTCGGAGCACGTGAGTTCGCCTTGGAAGGGCACGCCTTGCAAATAAAATGTAAAGAGGTGAGTGCCACCCTTGGAGCAATGAAAGCGTCCTAAAGGGAATGTCATGATTTTAACTAGGGTAAGTTAATAAAACCTAGTGCCCAGAAAACTATACAAAGCTCCTTAGGTCCTCAAATTTAATCTTAAAATGAATGATGTGATAGTAAAGTTTAATAACAAGTTTTCCCTAAAAAAAACCATCGCCAAGCCTAGTGAATTTAAAACCTAGGTCTAAGTAGAACCTCTGAACAAAAAAAACTAATTAGACATATAACAAGAAGGGGTAAAGAAAATTCAAGCTTTATTAATTAAAGTAAATTTTTAATGAAGGTTTACAAATTTCATACGTGGATTTCATTAACACATCAGTGAGTTCAATGTTCCTTAATTAGATCCCTACCGTAAGAACAATTAATGCTAATATGGGCTCTAACACCATAATCACAATTTTACATTTAAAACTGTTGCAATACACTTGAAATCATTGCGAGACAAAATCACAACAACATAATTAAAACCATTAGAACTATGCTTAACAACCGTAATCTTAATGATTATCCCGCTGCATAACGATCAATATCATGACATTTGTATCGATGGATACCATTCCTATATATCACAGTAGTAATCAATTAATTTAAGGATAACCATCAATGCAAAGGATCACCCACTAAAATCTTTTCTTACCTAGTTATCACAATAGTGATCATATAAATTCAATTTAGCAATCATCACGTCATATTTTCATCACATCCTTCCAAATTATCACAGAAGTGATCAATTAATTTAAGGATAGAATAATTACCCAGGGATTACCATCTAAAATAATTCCTTCCAGGTTACCACGTTAGTGATTATATAATTTCAATAACAATCATTACAACAAATTACCATCTAAAATAAAATCGTTCCTAATTATCACCACAATGTTCAAATAAATTAATTGAAGGTTCATGTTACTTATGTCGTTGATGTTGGATGTGTTGGTTCGGTCTAATGACTGTCCTTAGCTTAGTAGGCTTGTTTTCCTTGTGTCAGGCGGGATGTAGACACCTCCTTGTTCCTCAGAACAAGCGTTGGCCTTGAGACCTTAAATGGTCAAAATCAATGGGAACCTGGGCTTGAGCATTGCTTATGTATCCTGAAGGTCCTAACCTTGCATGGTAGGACAAGCAGGTAGTTGTTTCTATTTTTTGTCTAATTGATTGTTGTATGTTGCGTCCAACTACATGATGGGCTAGTATGCTTGGTCGTTATGTTGTTTGTCGGCAAATTTGTGTGCGTTGTGTTCATCGTCAAGTTGCATAGATTGACTAGTTTTCGACGTTACTTTCCTGCATATAAGAAAAAAAAATAGTACTCTTTTTATGTGTCGCATGTTGTCATAATGACAAGGTTGTTACATATGGTATCAGAGTCGGTTCGACCCATGACTTGGGATCACTACGGCTTTTGTTGATTAGATATTTGATTATAATGTTGCTAATTAAATTGATTTGTATTTGTACAGGTAATCATGGTTAGAGGACGCTGCAGAGGAAGACGAAGGGGTGCTAGGGGAGGAGGTGTGACGCCCCCATTAGCATCCACGCCTGAGGGGTCTAACCCCTAGGGAGACGAATAGGTTGTCGGGCATGAACAAATAGTTGTGGTTGATGTGGTTGGGAAGATGAGGTCCTTTCAGAGGATGTCTGAGGCATTGAACAGTCGTTTGGATAGAGATGAGGCCAGGGCGATGACACCTCATGAGGGTCCACCGCGTGCTCTGGTCAGTACTGGTAGCATTCATCGTGAACTCGAGAAGGTCAAATATCCCGAGTTCGTTTGTGTCCTGAACGACGTAGCCGCTGAGGCATGGTTGCAGAACAGGGATGATTTTAAGGATGAAAATTTATTTTTAAATGTAGAAACCTTGGCGAATATTACTTATCCTTTATATGCCAACTATAAATGTTTGGCTATATTTTCGTAAAAATATTCAAATTTCTAAGGATTTAATATAGTTTTTATAAAATTTTGCCAATTTTTAAGGTAAAATAATTTTATCCTATAGAATTTGGGCGAATCATTTTTAAAATAATGAATCTCGTTTTTGGAAAAACCATGGAAAATTAGCCCATGAGCGAAATTTAGCCCCTAAAATCATCCATGTTGGAGAATATGGTGATCTGATTTTCACTTCACGACTTTACCTCCAACATGAATGTCTGCATGGCGGTCTTTCAGCTGAAGGGGAGTGCTCTTCTATGGTGGAAGACGCTCTTGCCACAATTGAACATGGTAGTCAAAGATGTGTCATGGGAACTATTTGAGGAACAGTTTCAGGAGAGGCATTTATTTGAGGAATTCATTGAGCGTCAACTCAACGAGTTCAACACCTTGTGACAGGGCGGTCGTATGGTGCCCAAGTACGAGGCCCATTTCATGGATCATCTTCAGTATGCTCCCCACCTGAATACCGAGAAACTTAAGGTCAACAAGTTCATTTTTGGCCTTAATGTCAACATTCGTGCAAAGGTTAGGATTATGATGCCTCAAACCTTGCATGATGTTGTTTAGAAGGCCCTCATAGCAGAGGAGGAGCTTATTAGTGGGGGTCAGAGCAGGACTCCACTGAGACCAACAAGACATGTGTCATTTGGTGCGTTGTAGCATCAAACACTAGCTAGACATTTAACAAGATTTCGAGGCACTTAGTGAGGATCCACATACACTCCACCACAACAGTCGGCACCTCAGCAGCGAACTCCTTACATAGGACTACAACACCAGCACTAGTGTCAACCGCAACAACAACAGTTTAGGCATGTCCAACAGAACAGACCAGGGTTCCAGGCCGGTGAGCCCACTACTACATATGACCAAATTTTCCACGGTTTTTCATTGCTATTTCCACACATATCCGTCACACTTTCCATGAAAGCAAAGACTATTTTTTGTGGAAATTTTTTCGTTTCTATATCAATGAACTAGTTATTCATGGAAACAACGAAGAAATAAGCCCTCCACGTGTCATCATCCTCAAGATAGGTTTATCTTATAAAGCATAGCAATAGCGAAGAAACTTCGTTGCAATAGGGATGAAAAACTGTGCCAAAGTAAAAAACTTACCAACAGATTACGACGTAGATGCCATACATGTGAAGAAAAAGTGTGGAAAGTTGCGACGAAAAAGCGTGGCAATAGAGACGAAAATGTTTGGCAGAGAAAAACTTTACGACCCAAATTCTATATGTGCAACGCAAAACCATGGAAAAGTGTGACGAACTATCGTCTATATTTGCATGCTTCCTATAGGTTTAAAAACAAAACTACATGAGAAGCTAGATGTTGGGATTCGTGATTGACACATACTCAATATTTTCATGCGTGATTGACCCTTCAAAGGGTTTCTTATGTGAGAAGGTCTTATCAGAGGGGGTTTTGGGACTTATTAGGTGTCTTTCTTAGTGGACCGAAAGGGAAACCCAAGGCACCTTGGGATGAAGGGGAAGATAAAATACATTCCCCTTGAATGAATGGTTTTAATTGAGATATTGGGGCTCTGAACTAGAGGTCAAAAACAATTTGGTAGGGGTATCCCAGGGGGACAATATGGGAGATGTGTTTTTTTTAAATCTATCACTATGCTTGTGAGAGTGGGACAACCCTTTACTTATCCACTTCAATGCACTCACAACCATTAATCGATATTAATATAGACTGGTCACAATATTTACCTTGAATATCAAATTTAACCTATTAATGTGAAGGGATAATCACAGCATGAGGTTAATGGAATTCACACCCTTTCAACAACTATGTTTGTATATTTTTTGATGAGGAAATTGTATCCTTGTGGTTCAATCATTCCCTTACCAAGAAAATGAAGGTTTCTCACACTCATATGAATGAAAGAAATCAAAGTTGTTCCCACGAAAAAATTTGTAACGCTTTGAAAGAATGGTAGATCACAACAATGGAGCACTTGTTTAAACAAAGACACTTACACCTATTCAAGTAAAGGTAACTCACCCTATTCAAATGAAGGTACATGATACCATATAAATCAAAAGAAATGGAAATGTTTAAGTTCAAGGGTAGTTGACACCAAATCAAGGTAGTGTGATCACAATGTTTTGAAATGAAGGGTGATCACACTACTCTAGGTGATAGTTTCTCAGATCACCCTAAATGAAGGATGATTTCACTTGTTGAAGTTGGGGTACTCACATTAATTCCAACAAATGGCAACACATACCACTTTAAACGAGTAGGAATCACACATGATGAAGGGGAGATAGAAAATATTTCACTTGGAGTAATGCTATTTGGTGGGAAGTAGAATAACTAGTAGTATATGTTATAGTCTTAATTTCCACCCTAAATGCCATAAGGGAATCCAGCAGAAGATGAAATTCAAAATACATTTCTTGCTTAGGATTTAAGACTTTTTTTTAGGGTCTTCACGTGGAATATAGGATAAAACATGCGATGATAGTCGTTGGTCGTTTATAATGCAAAAAGAAATGATCCCTGCAACCTTATAGATTTGCAAATTTATGAAGAGTTAAGCGAGGGATAATCTCCCACCATGATTTTATAATTATTATGAAGTGGGGTGTATTGAAAGGAGTTACTTATATCCTCACTGTTTGGTACGGTATCTCGTCTAGATTTACCACCTAATACATTTAATTTGTCAACCCAGGGGCTTGAATGTCTTATAGGCTACCATGCACTGTATGTGCAGACTGTGCTTCTTTCAATATTGATCATGTAAGTAAACAATCATTGCAGTAAAATAAAGAAGAGAAACCAGATTACTGGTGCTTAAACATACATAACTATAACATTCAAATGAAGCAAGATAATTGTAAATGAAGGAAAACACACAGATCTAACAGATTCCACACAAAACCACAACAAAACTATATCATAAGCCGACAACACCTGACCAGAAGAGCGAGCCCAACTCCCCGATTAGGGCTGCGGTGAAATAACTACCATGAAAACTCAGAAACTCAGAAGAAACTCGATTTTCATTAAATAAAATGAGATTACATAGGTTGCGGTCTTGATACAGGACAACTCCTAGGTAGTTGACTGACTGGCTAATCCCTTCTCTATCTATGTTCGGCCTTTTATACAATTTGTGGAGCACAGAGTGTCCCAATATTAGGGTAACAACTCTTCCTAAAAATATACAAAGGCTCAACCGATTAACGGAGCCTAACATTGGACCATGGAACATGTCCTCTTTTGCACCTTCAACCCATGGACTGCGCTGCATCCTTGATCGCATCATCTTGATAGATTGCATTTTCTTTGTCCCTATGAGATTTCAGAGATTAGTGATTCGCTTTGGTAAACCACCAACCAATCTCTAACATTTTTGAACTAATACACACAATGACATAATAGAGTTGCATTCGTACCCTTGTGGTTACACACAATCAAGCTTTGCAGTTCTCAAGATCTAATCATTTGCAATGGTCTAATGAAGTGGCCAAGATCTAGCCACATGACTTGTATCCATGGGTTGGGTAGTAATGTTACAGACTATGTGATATCAGATTTCCTTGTTTACAACTAAATAGTAATTTTTGACATTTTAAATGACCATGAGTGATCATAGACGTTTAACCCTAACTCTAAACTTTACCATGCACAAAAACCCCCTTGAAGATAACTCTAGTAACCAAAGGCAAATAATTTTAAAGACATTAGTCATAATTTTACAACAATCCTCTTAACGAGTGTAAACTTGCTATAAAATCCATTAGGGATGCCTAATGAGTCTTTGAAATATGATAAGATTAATAGATACAAATCCATAATTAAAAGATAAAAAGACATTACACAAATAGAAAAAAAGAGAATCTTTTGCACTTTTCTAAGCTAGATCCAAAGTTTCCATAGAAGATGATGTAGAAGATGATGTTTTTTGTATAGAAGACATAAAGTTTTGGTTTAAACAACTTTCAAATGGGAAAGCTAAGGACATCGAGGGCTACCAAACTGAAATATTAAAAATTAGAGGGCCTATTACGATCCTTCACATACACAAGCTCTTCAATTTAGTAGTCTAGTAGGGTTTCCATAAACCTTGGACTCAAAGCCTCATTGTGCCTATTTTTAAAAGTGGGGATAAAATCATTCCCTCTAATTATAGGACGATTATGATTCGCCCCAATTTGTCCAAGCTATGTGGAAGTATTTTGGAAAAGAAGATAACCATATGTGACTAGAAAGCCATGGAAAAAGAGCTAAAGGCCAGGTCGGTTTTAGAGGTTTTCATTAAAGTGTGGACCACCTTATCATACTAAGGATCATTGTAGAGGAGTGTTGCAACAATGAAACCAATATCCTTTGTTGTTTCATTGAATTTAGGAAATATTTTTCACACTGTGCCTAGGACCAACCTTTGGAATAGGTTAGAAGAGCTAAAATTTCACTCTAGGCTAAGAGTTACTATGGTAAGATTGTATGAGAATGGTATTTCCAAGTTTAGGATCACTAAGGGTTGGTCAAAAGAAATTAATTGCAATATAGGAGTCAAGCAAGGTTATCCCCTTTCCCCTACCCTTTTTGGCATTTACAATGACAAGCTATAAGATTGTTTCGAAGCCGCAAGTTGTGTTGGCCCAACTATTGCTAGTATAGTAATCATCCTTATTCTTTATTCCAATGGTATTTTTTGTATTGCAAGGAATCCCTATGACCTTAGTAAGAAACTTAGAATCCTCAAGGAATTATGCTCTAGTACATGTATGACTGTGAACACTAACAAAATCAAGGTTATGATCATTAAATTATCCAACAAGATCACCTATAGTAATTTTGTATATGATAATAATATATTGGAGGAAGTGCCTTCGTACAAGTATCTTGGAATTGATATTCATCACAAGTTGAATTGGAACTATAACACTGAGAAAAGGATAAATGGAGGATGGAAAGATTATTATGGGCTTGAAAATAATTGTAAATTAGCATACCTTTGTCTATGGGATAAGAAAAAAAATCCTCTTTGAGACTCTTGTCAATCATGTTATCTTATATGGATGTGAAGTTTGGGGATGTAGTATCTCTCGAGAATCCTGGAGAAAGATAGAGAAGATCCAAAATAATTTTATAACTTATAATCTCAAAATTAAGGGCAATACACCCTATCCTATCCTTCTCATTGAAGTGAGTATTCCCCCTATTGAGAACATAAATATGGTTAGGTACTTAATGTATAATAAAAAGATAAACAACATGGATAACAAGAGGCTCCCCAAAATTGTTTCACACTCTAGCCAACATCACCAACAACTCAAGCGGGGTTGGCATAATGATTCCAAGTCTTGGATAAATCATTGGGGAATAAAAGAAGAAGTTATTCTGCAAAATACCAAGAAGTTATTGGCTAAATTTGACAAGAATATATGGTGTGATAAAGAATTAGATGATAAAAGAAAATTAAAATATTATAAGGAGGTGGTTAAACATAACCTTGAATATTAAAAGTATCTCTCTATCTCAGTATCCTCATGCAGGCTGTCGCTTTCACAGATCTGGGTTGGAACCTTGATACTAGGCCTAAAGTTATGCTATGTCATATGCCTCATCCATATCTGTGCCTAGAAACTTATATCCGCCATTCAATATTATATCCTTCCACCATTCCTTTGGACCTCGTAATCAAGTTGATATTGATCAAGTGGCATCCATATGATGGGGAATGAAAATATCAAGCCTAGCCATCGAACCCCACAAAACCTCATACATGCTATATACCTGGATATTCTTTCCATGGCTCTGCGAAAATTGGGAGCCCCAAATTATTCGCGTTCCCTGACAACAGGTTGTGATAAGGCCCATATCTAGTGACAGTTTTCAAGTGCCTCTTCCTTGCAATAGGTCAATTGTTTTATGCAAAGCTCAACACACCATTGTTGTGTAGTTTCCATATTATGTGGCCAATTGGGAATCCATCTGAAATAGTTATGTTTGTTTATAATCTGTTCAACTTGAAAGTTCTCCATTGTAACCTGAAGGGGTCTATGTACCTAATTTTCCTCGAAAGAATCAAGTTCCTTCTTCCACTTCACCTGGTTAATGGTGTAGGAAAGAAAGGCCCTCAATTGGACATCTCCCACATAAGGAACTGGATTGAATTTTTTATCATCTCTTAGCAGGTAGTTTTGCATGTACAGTTCACACATGAGATGTTGTGTGAGGATGTCAAAACTTTTCAAGGTCCTAAGAAACTACATGGGGTCTTTAATATTATAAACCATCTCCTGGTTAATACATTCCAAATAGAAAAATAAATATTGTTCATGAAGGAATAGTGCATAACTGAGAGAAGGGGAGCGACACGTTAGTACCTACTGGGTGATATCATACATCTCTTGTTTTTCATCTCTTAACCTTTGTATATGTGCCTATATCTCTGTAATATTTTCCTTTTTTTTCTCTCCCTTGTCCTTCTCTTCTTTCAACTTTTCCTCATAGTCACCAACTGATTCGGATTATTTTCGGCACGAAATGAGAGCAGAGATATAATAAAGAAATGCACAGAGATATCGCGTATACCCAATAATATAACAGAAATATATCAGAGATGCAACCATAAACACAGAGATACAGTAATGCACGATTTCTATTAATGAAAGAAATGTACAGAGACTGTAAAATACAGAGTGAAAGACTCGCTAGAATGGTGGCAGCTTATCTCTGAGA
>SNQJ01S0105351.1:0-20950 GCA_010110895.2 Picea sitchensis
TAATGGATCATAGACAATAGGAAAGACTCTGTCACATGGTGCCAACTCAAACTAACAACCTATAGTCCCTCATTCCCGACATGCATGTCCCACCCCAGAAATTTTTCCCCTTCTCTTCTCAACAGTCCTTCGGTTGCCCCACTTCCTTTCTAGGCTTCAGCAATAGACCAGAGAGGAAGTATCAGAGCCTTGTAGTTGCAGTTTAGCACCTTCCAAAATCAATTCCTAACAATTCTCTCACCTTGAGAGATTGCTTATGGGCCTAAAAACCCGCCTCTTAAATATCCTACGGGCCTAAAAACCCGCTTCTTCAATCCATATCCCAAGCTAACCAAGTACACAAACAAGTATGGGTACAGATACAAATTCAGGTACAGTGATAGTAAGGTACGGAGGACAACTGACTCAATGAGTGAATGCTCATTGAAATATTGAATGGATGACTCCATGATGGAAGAAAACCAAAAATGAACCAAGTCCAGACTATATGTATGCATGTTCCCAACTTGACACTTATCATGTTGGGAGCTACTTTGCCCCACTTGTCCCCATCCTTAGAACTTAGGATAAAATATTTTTCCTTACTTTATGATTTAATGAATATTAATATAATATTCCTTTTTGGCTTAATCTCCCTAGTTTATCCCTTTTCCTTAACTTTTACCCCCCCCCTCCCTAACTAGTGGAATTTAGTCCCCCATACTCTTTTATTGTGGTCAGTCTGTGTGTAGCGATGTATTTTATATTAATGATGAGACATATACAAAAATAGGCTAATTGACCTTTAATATCTAGGCTCTCTGGCCTAATCATCACAAAATTGGCTCATCAGCCTATGGAACATAGAATATACACAAAGGCTCCTTGGCCTCAAAATCGCGCGCACTTAAGTTGTTGCGCATGGTATCCTAGAATGTGCATACTTCATCATTTTACTATGCATTACATGCATGTACTATACCATGAAAGGTGCATACAAAAATGATACCAAACAACTCACCAACTTATGTACATTTGTATTTACATTTACAATTGGGTTTGGCCTAGGGATATTACAGCCAACATCGTTGATGTTTATATGAGATAAATTGCTCAATTACATGGTATACCCAAGAAAATTGTGTCTGACAGAGATCCAAAATTTACCTCAAATGTTTGGAAGGGATTATTTAATGGATTTGGAACAAATTTGAATTTTAGCACAACTTATCATCCAAAGTCAAATGGAAAAACAAAGAGGGTGAATCAAGTGATTGAGGATATGTTGAGGATGTATGTGATGGATAAACCATCAAAATGGGAAGAATACCTACACTTAGTAGAGTTTTCTTATAATAATGGGTACCAAACATCTCTAAAGATGAGACCATTTGAGGCACTTTATGGTAGAAGGTGCAACACACTAGTAAGTTGGGATAACTCAACAGATAGAGTAGTGGTTGGGCCATATTTACTCAGGGAAATGGAGGAGAAAATGTTGAAAATAAAACAAAATTTAAAGGATTCTCAAGAAAGGAAGAAATTATATGTTGACAAGGGAAGAAATCACAGGGAATTTAAAGTGGGGGACCATGTATTCTTGAAAGTGAAGGCCAACAAAAGTTCCTTTAAGTTGGGTAATTGTTTAAAGTTGGCAGCTCATTATTGTGGGACGTTTGAAATCCTAGAGAGGATTGGGCCTATATCATACATGCTTGCCTTTCCCACATCAATGACCATTCATAATGTATTTCATGTATCATTGCTTAAGAAATATATACCTGATGTTAATCATGTTATTGATTGGAATTTGATTTAAGTGGAGCAAGAAGGCGCTTTCCAAGTACATTCGGTGGGCATTATGGACCAGAAAATCAAACAGCTCTGGAATCGATCCATAGGGCTTGTAAAGGTCCAACAGACCTAGTACGGTCCCAAGGACGCTACTTGGGAGCATGAGGATGCAATGCAAACAGAATACCTACATCTTTTTTAATATTTAGGAAATCTTGTTGATATGTGTACATAATACACTGAGGATAGTGCATAAATAAGGGGAGGGAATTGTGATACCCCTAGTTTAAACCCAATTGTAAATGTAAATGAAAATTTATCTAAGCTAGTGAGATGTTTGATATCATTTCTATATGCACCTTCCATGGTATAGTGCGCACATGTACTGCACACTAAAATGATGAAGTGTGCACATTCTAGGATACCACGCAAAACAAGCTTAAGTGCACACAACTTTAAGGCCAGTGAGCCTATTTTTGTATATGTCTTATCATTAATATAAAATACATCATTGCATGTAGACTGACCATGATAAAAGAGTATGGGAGACTAAACTCCACTAGTTAGGGAAAGGGGGGGTTAAAATTTGAGGAAAAGGGCCAAGTTAGGGAGCTTAAGCCAAAAAGGAATATTATATTAATATTCCTTAAAGTATAAAATATGGATAATTATTTTATCCTAAGTTCTAAGGATGGGGAGAAGTGGGCCAAAGTAGCTCCCAACATGACAAGTTTCAAGTTGGGAACATGCATACATATAGTTTGAACTTAGTTCATTTCCCATCCATTCAATCATTCCATGATCATTCACTCACTCATTCAGCTATCCTCTATACCTTCTTGTACCTGTATCCATACCTGTACCCATATATGTACCCATACCTGTATCTGTATCGGCTAGCTTGGGAGATGGACAGAAGAGGCAGGTTGTCAAGCCCATGAGCAATTTCTCTCTAGGTAGGAGAATTTAGAGGAATTTATTCCCGAAGGTGCTAAACTACAACTATAGGGATCTGAGACTTCCTGTCCAACCTGTTGTTGAAGCCCTGGAAGGGAAGTGGGGAATTCGAGGGACTATTGAACAGAGAAGGGGAACACTTACTGGGGTGGGACATGCATGTGGGGAATGAGGGACTATAGTTTGTTAGTTTGAGTTGGCACCTATGACGAAGTCTTTCCTATTGTCTGAGATACGTCATCCTCGTTAGGAATCCATTTACCCAGGTGAAGTTTAGTCCTAGCTCAGGGGTGACCCACTGCTGAGAGTGATGATCAATGTGTTCTAAGGCTAGGAGGTTCATGGAAGGTCTACACGCAGTTGTTGATATTATTACCAAGATAACTGTCAATTGTGTGTTAATTTATATGTTGCATTATTAAATAGGTGTTTATTTTTATGGGTTTTTCATATGTGTGGTAACTGGTTTATACCTGTCATTATATTTATGGGTATTTCATGTCTATGCTACATGTATATGTTCACTATTACTTCTGTATGAATTTGTGCATTTACAAAATGTATTTTTCTGTTTTAAGTTTTATATATAAAGTTTCGCAAGAGTTTTTGTGTGTATATGATTTAATTTTCATACAGTTCGAAACATTTTATGTGGCATATCCCAGTTGGATCTTGGGGATGTTACAAACCTAGTGCATATCAAATTCAGAGAACATAAGATAGCATCTTCAATACATTTTCCTCATCCTCATTGGACAGAAACCAATCATCTGGCAGGGCCTCATGGAACAAGTGCCATACAACCCACTAAGGTTCCCCGCAGGACACCTGTAGCCTGACTCGCGAGGGTCAACTAAATTAGGTTTTTCAAAAACCCTTCACTTCTATGACTCTGAGACTTACACACACTTTAGTTCCTCAAATTCGCTTCCTCAAATTCTCTACAAAAATATCACTTGAGAGATAGATATTCATTAAACTTGTGTGTGTGCAAGTGAGAGGATTCTTTATGTGTATTTATACTTTTCCAAGTGACTTATTTCCTTAAATGTAAAGTTGACCTATACTTTATTGTTATAACCATTTTAACCTTTAATTAATGACTTGTAACTTCTTATTGCAACCATTTAGGGGCTTCTCAACCATTCTTTGGGGTTTCAACTTCAAGTGGGCATAAATCCTCAACTGTGAGAAGCCACATGGTATACCACCTACCACTGGAAAGGACATGATAAGGACTATCCATTTATGAGGGTTTTTCATGTACTTGTAGTGTTCTTCAAACTCATTTTCTTCAGTCAACCTTGGGAATCATGACCACACCTATGGGTTTCTTGTATACTTGTTCAAAGTGTCTTCTCTTGAGGGCCATTTTTAAAGCTACACCATAAGGGGGCCACTTTGGAGACTTCTTCAATTATACCCATTACTTCTAGAGACTTTTGACAATCAATTTTCCAACAATATCCCCCCTTTGCATTGATGGAAACACTCATGCTCCGCATGCGACCAATTCTCCGCACGTTTGCATGATTTTTTTCTTTATCCCCTTTGAAATCAATGGAAAAGGGTAATGCCCCTTGACAATATACCTTCTTCTGACAATAAGATTTTGAACTTTCTCTCTTCTGGTGCATTTTTTTCATTGTTGCTTCTTGATGATGTAAACTACTGACATATATAAAAAACATTCATATTAAGGTTCCTTTATTGATTGATATAATATCAACAATCTTATTTTCACAAATGATTTCTCTTCCTTTGTATTCTTAGAAAACAATTGTGTATATCACTGTGGAGCAGATACTACTCCATGTTTTTGTCAAAGATACTCAAATGTCTCTCTTAGGAGAGGTTTAGTGAATATGTCTGCAATATTTTCCTTTGTCCCAATATACTCTAACTTGATATTATTTTTTATAACCTATTCTCGCGGAAAGTGAAACTTGATCGGAATATTTTTGGTCTTGGAATGCATCATTGGGTTTTTGCAAATACTTATAGCACTCGTATTGTCACATAATATCGAAATAGGCTCATCATACTTCACTTATATATATTGCAAGTTTTACTTCATCCAACTAACATGAATACAACATGCTACTACTGCAATATATTCTTCTTTTGTTGTGGATAATGATACTGAAGACTACTTCTTACTTAACCAAGATACCAAGCAATTGCCCAAATAAAATGTTTCTTCGCTAGTGATTTTCTAGTACTTCTTTGATCATCAATGCTTCCTACCCAATCTGTATCTACGTAGGTGAACATAGCCAACTCATTCCCTTTTGGATACCACAATCCAAACTATTTTTTTCCTTTAACGTGAAGATCTTATTTATTGCTAGAACGTGAATTTTCTTTGGTGATACATGAGATATTGCAACCTATCCAATTGCTTGAATTACATTTGGTCTTGAAGTTGTCACATAGAGTAGGATTCCAATCATCAATCTATAGAGTCTCTTATTTGATTCCTTAGATTCATCGTCTTTTCTCAACTTACAATAGGTCACCATATGAGTACTTATTGGTTTGCAATCTTCCATTCCGAACTTATTCAACATTTATTTGATATACTTAGTTTGGGAAATGAAAATTCCTTCATCCCACTGAAATATATGAAGTCCCCAAAATAATTTCAATTCACCAATTAGTGAGATTCAAACTTATTATGCATTTCTTGGGAAAACGTTGTATTGATACTACCATCATTACTTCCAAATATAATGTCATCCACATATACTTCAATGATAATTATGTAGTTTCTATCAAGCTTTACATAGAGATTGTTATATGCATTAAACCTTTTTTAAATCCATGTTGCTGCAAATACTTGTTCAATATTGAATATTGGGATTTAGGGGTTTGCTTGAGTCCATAGATATCTTTCTTCAATCTACAGTCGTAATATTCTCTTTCTGATAGTAGAAACCCTTTTGGTTGTTTGATGTAGACTTCTTCTTTTAGTTCACCATTTAGAAAATATGATTTTACATCCATATGATATACCTTGATTTTCTTGGAACATGCATAGGCCAAGATCATTTTGATTACTTCCATTATGGAAACAAGGGAAAAGAATTCTCCAAAATATAATCCTTCAACTTGAGCATATCCTTTTCATACTAACCTTGTCTTGTTTTTGGTTACTTGTCCATCTTCGTTTGGTTTGTTTCTGAACACTTATTTTATATCAATCACACTTTTGTATTTTAGTGTTGAAACCAGTTCCCATGTTACATTCTTCTCTATTTGATTTAGTTATTAGTCCATGGTATTGACCCAATGTTCATCATTACTAGATTCCTCATAAATACCGGGTTCAATTGTGGATATTAATTCAAGGTGTCTCTACTTCGTTGTACGTAACCTTTTACTTCCTATGGTTTCTATTCCTACATTTTTGTCTCCAATAATCTATTCTAGTGAATGATTCTTCTAACTATGGAAACTAGGTTTCCTAAAGGGCATATGAAATTATTGTTGATCATTTTCCTCTTGTTCTACTTTTGACTATTTCTCTTCTTCTTATTGTTGTTTTTGTTCTTCTACCTCTTCTTCTTTCAGTTCTTATTATTTTAATCCTTCTTCTACTTCCTTATTAGTACTTTTTCTTTCTTATTTGATCTTCTTCACATCTTCTTCATCAATTTTTACATTTATGCTTTCCACTATCTTGGTGAGTCTCATATTGTAACACTTATATGCCTTAATTTTTCTTGATTATCCAACCAATATGCCTTTATCAACTCAAGAATCAAATTTTCCAACTCTTCCATCTTCTCTTTTTATGTAGCACTTGCTTCCAAATACTCTAAAATGTTTTCCATTTGTTGGTCTTCCCTTCCATAACTCATATCTAGTTTTGTCACTATTATTTTTTATCATTCCTTTGTTCAAGATATGAACGACTATGTGAATTTCTTGTACCCAAAAGATATTACTCAACTTGGAATCCTTCAACATGGTTCTATCCATCTATGTTTCAATTTTGTTCTTCCTTTCAACAACTCCATTTTGCCGAGGTATCCTAGATGTTGAGAACTTCCTTTTTATTCTATGATATTCACATAATTCCATGAATTATTTTGATATGAATTCACCTCCATTGTTTGATCTTAAATGGTTAATTCTCAAATCCTTTTTTTTTTAAACCATATCCTTGAATATTCTAAAATTTTCAAATGCCTTTGATTTCTTCTTGAGAAAACAAACTGCAATCATTCTTGTATAATCATTGATAGGTAGCATGAAGTATTGTTCATCATTTTTTCATTTTGTTCTCATTGGTCCACATATATCAGTTTGCACAATTTCTAATGTCTTTGTTGTAGAGTATTCCTTCGATCTAAATTCAGTTCTTGTTGTTTTCCATGTAGACAATGCTTGCACATAATACTAGCTGATTTTGAAATTTCAGGCATTTCTCTTACTATTTATTTATTTCTAATATTCACCAGGTCGTCAAAGTTCATGTGCCCCATTCTTATGTTCCAAAGAAAGATTTCATTTTCCTTTCCCAAGCAACATATTTCCTTTCCAATCTCATTTAAGATGTATATGTTGTTTGGAATCCTTACCATAGTAGCCACCAATTTCCACAATCCTTATTTCCTTATCTCACACTTCTCTGAGTCAAATATAAGTTTATGTCCCTGATCACACATTTGACTCACACTTAGCAGATTATGCTTCATGTTTTCAACAAGTACGACATTTTATTCCTTGGCATCCTTACTTCCAAGCTTGACTATGCCTTTCCCTATAATTTTGGTTGAGTTATTATTGTTGAAATCAACTAATTCATATCTTTCTTTCTTCGAAGTTATAAATATGTTCTTATCACCTATCATATGTTTTAAGCAAGAACTATCAATGTACCAATCACTTCGTCTACTTC
This sequence comes from Picea sitchensis, assembly GCA_010110895.2. NCBI lineage: Eukaryota > Viridiplantae > Streptophyta > Pinopsida > Pinales > Pinaceae > Picea > Picea sitchensis. The sequence continues at coordinate 7,637 of SNQJ01S0105351.1, forward strand.
AGGCTTGTAGGTAAATGGAAGATTCTTCAATATTTAGTTTATCCTGCTTCCTTATCCAAATTCTTGATGGTCCTTTTGCATGATTGTTGAAATCTTTCTTTGGTTCCTTTCAAGAAATATTTAATTTGCAATCTTTGGCCATGTGTCTAAATTTGTTTCACTTATAACATTCTACTTCATCATTTAATGAGCCAAAACTATTATAGTTTATGTTAAACTCTTCACAAGGCTTTCTGAGATGATTAATTCATGAGTGACCTTCATAATTGTCTCTGTTCTTAGGAGAAGATTTCCAATTTATAGAATTGTGCCCAAAATTGTTACACGAATAACATAAACCAAGAAAAATAGTTTGATACCTTGGATATATTCTAAATGGTGTTGTTATTTTGTAGTTTTCTCCTTGATTTCTTTCCATGGTTGGTTGCTAACTCTGAATTCTAAATCTTCTAGGTGGTATTGTTCTTCTATAATTTTCTTCATGAGTTCTTTCAATTTCCTAAGTGTTCTCATTTGAAATCTTGCATTCTTTCTTTTAGGTGGATCATTTGGTGATGTATGCATAAGTATTTTGTTATACTTCCTATTCTATAGTCATATAGATAGAACCCGTCTCTGTTTGATTGTATTATAGCCTAGAACTATCATGATATGACCTGTATTTTGGTGCTTTTATTTTGCATGTCTCTTTTCTTAAGTTTTTTCCTTAGTGAAACTATTTATGTTTACAATCTTTCCTTTTCTTTCTCTTTTTCTTCTAGTTGGATTTTGAGTATTTCTTCAATCCTTATAGCTTCTTTGACTTGATATTTTAGGTTCATAATCATCTATTGATCTTCTTTAGGGTTAGGATTTTCAGAAATCTCTTTTAGCTAGATAAATTATCCCTTGATTGATTTGTTTTTCTTCCTCTCTTTATTTAGTTCACTTAAGGCGTTGATTAGTTTTTCTTCAATCTCTACCTCACCTTCTTCTTCATATAATCCTTTTCATCATTTTCAAAATCCATAAAGAGTACATTTTATGAATCATTGTCGCTATCATTATCCTCATCTAATGAGGAACTATCCTCCTTTGAGTAGAGACGTTTCTTGAATAATTTTGTTTTTTTTCTTCTCATGTCTCCCTTTTTATAATTCTTTTCTTTCTTGGGAGATTCTTCTTCATCATTATCTGACTTCTTAGCATAAGGACATTTAGAAGCAAAATGACCAATTTTATCAAAATTAAATCGTATTAAGGGAAGCAAACCTTTGTACTTGTTGGTTCCTTTCTTCAACTTCCTTACGATGTTGGTTATTTATTCATATTCATCTGAATCATCATTGTAGTTGCAACTTGGATTTGACTTTTTCTTATCCTTCCTTGTCTTATTTGATGCTTTGATGGTTCCTTCCTTTTTGGATGGAGCCGCATATTTTGTTCCCATTTCACAACTTGTGAGTATTCCATGTAACTTGGTCATGCTTAGCATGGAAATATATTCTCTTTATTTTAGGGTGGAAATATTAGGATCAAACCTCATTGGAAGAGATCTTAGTACCTTTTGAACAATGACTAGTTCTTTAAATTCTTATCCCAAACCTTAATAGCATTCACTATTTCATCAAATTGCAAAAATTAGGCTGAAATATATTCATCTTATGTCATTTACAATTGTTCAAATTGACCTCTATAAGTTTCAAGATTGGCCCCTTTGAATTTGGCATCTCCTTCGTAAACATTTTGAAGGTTGTCCCAAATATCCTTTGCAGAATCACATTGCATAACCTTGGCATATATTGATCTAACAAGACCACCTAGAATAGAATTAGTAGCCTTTAAATTGTTCTCTTCAAGTTTATTTCCATCCTTATCTTTTGGGGGAGTGGAAGGTGCCATATATCCATTTACTACTTCTTTCCAAACATCAAAACCTTGTTATTTTATAACCATTTTCATTGTTCTTCTCTAGAAGGCATAGTTGTTTCCATAAAACAATGATGTTCCATTCCTAGTGCACTCCATGATCTACCTTCCAGTGATTATATTGTTTTTTGAAGGGCCAACTCTGATACCAACTATTGTAATATTGAGAGGGGGCATGAATAAGTATTCTGCAACATTTGCCCACTTTTAATTAGGACATAATAATTCACTTTATCATAAGTATATAATCAATATATCATGAGAATTATTAATCAACATTGCATAAAAAATAAACACAGATACATAGTACACCATAATTTGCATGGAAACCCAAATGGGAGAAAACCACATAATGCTTTATTATATATATCAAGATTAAATTCATAGGAAACACCAACTTCCAAATTCTCCAGCACCAACTGGAAGGAGGCTCCAACCCCCTATTTACAGGCTTCAACTTAAAGGAAGCTACAACTCCTTGATTTATATAGATACAACTAGAAGGAGGCTTCAACCTCATATTTTCTTCGGCTCCAACCAGAAGGAGGCTACAACCCCCTTTCCTTGCCCCATCCTGCCTCCCTGAAATATAAATGTAGAATTAATTTGTCACTACCACTAATATTGTATATGTCACTGTCACTGTCACTATATCTTTCATTTTCACTGTCACTGATATTGATGCATTATCATCATCAACCAAATCCACTCACATGTACTATACATCAACAATGTATGCACAACATCAAGTATCCAAAGTACATACCATATTCCAAAACATGTACCTCAACTATATATAATATCACTCACAATATGTCTCAATCATGCCATAAACCATGTAGCACAAGATAGTCCAAAAGAATGTACACTAGCCTCAATGATATGCCTCCACCAAGTACCAAGATATGTGCCTCATACATATGTCAATATCACAATGATGTTTCTCTAAAAATGAACCATAACAACCATAAACCAAGTACCAATAATATGTCTCAAGCATGTATCAATATCACTAAGACATGAACCTCAAACATATGCAACCATGTACCAATAATCCTTCAATACATGCCTCAAGAATGTACTAAACCATCCATGATACACACATCAAATACACATAAAATCATACCTTTAATCATGTAGAAAACTTGAATAATCTCAAACCTATAGATCAACCTGATGCATATCAACTTCAACAAACATAAGATGGCATCTTCAATAAATTTTCCTCAGCCTCACTAGATAGAGACTAGTCATCTGGTGAGGCCTTGGGGGTCAAGTGTTATACAACCCATGGGGATGCCTTATGGGACACCTGTAGCTTGACCCACGGGGGTCAACTAAATTAAGGTTTTCATAAAACCTTCATTTCTACAACTCTGAGACTTCCACACACCTTTCTTCCTCATATTCACTACAAAAATATCACTTGAGAGAAATCTATTCAATGAACTTGTGTGTGTGCAAGTGAGAGTATTCTTGAGGTTTATTTCTACTTTTCCAAGTGTCTTATTCCTTAAATTTAGGTCCGATCTATACTTTCTTGTTATAACCATTTTACCCTTTAATGAATGACTTGTAACGTCTTGTTGCAACCATTTAGGGGATTCTCAACCATTCTTCATGGGTTTCAACTTCAAGAGGGAATAACTCCTCAATCATGAGGAACCACATGGTGTACCACCTAACGATGGAAATGACATGATGAGGAATATCCATTTATGAGGGTTTTTCATTCACTTGTAATTTTCTTGTAACTCATTTTCTTCAGTCAACTTTAGGCCTCATGAGCACACCAATGGGTTTCTTGTAGACTTCTTCAAAGTGTCTTCTCGTGAGGGCCATACTTTAAGCTACACCATAAGGGGACCACTATATATACTTCTTTAATTATACCCATTACTTCTAGAGACTTCTAGACTTCTTCTAAAGTTGACATCAATGACAATCAATTTTCCAACATCATCATCAAGTGGTGCAAGAAAGGTGTAGGGTGTGTATCCTCATCAAGAGTCATGACATATAATCAAGCCATCAAATGGTTCCCAAATGCAAAGAAAGCCCCATCATCATCAGGAAAACCCTAGTGCATGACATCATCATCAAGGAGTCTAATGTCAAGGGTGAGGAGGATAGTGTCCAACATGGAATGAACATGCATAAACTCTATGAGTAGTGTCCAATCATAACCAAGAGAAACAAACTCCATCAAATGTTGAATAAGGTGTGGGGTAGGTTGTCCAAGGTGTTGGTTTCCTGCCCATTTGGTTTTTGTTGGCCCTTGGGTATGGATTAAGAAAGAAAGAGAAGTAAAAGGAAAAGAAAAGACGAAGTACGAACTGCGTGGAAGGCACATTGACTGAGATTGGATCAAAGTGGTCAAAGAAGCATAAAATAAGGAGTGAAGTAAGGGGAAATCTAGTCATTGAATGAGGAGATCGAGGATGGAATATCATCAAAGAAGATTGATTGTGGACAACTCAGCAAGAAGAAGAAGATGTCAACGAGTGATTTGGAGCACCTTACGTGAAAGAAGGAAAGATAAGTTGTGAAGCCTAGGAAGTATGGGTCAAGTTGACCTAGGGTTTTAGACACCTAGGGTTTTGGTATCTAGGGTTTTTGCACCTAGACAGTTGTCATTGTAATGTATAGATGAATGTCTAGAGGACCTGGGATGGGTTGTTCGTTGTTTTTGTTGTTCATTGTTGTTATTGTTGTTATTGTGGATGATCATTGTTGTTGATACTATTCTGTATTGTGTGAGAGAGAAGTGTTGTGTGTGAGAGCATTTTTTATTGTAAAATCTTCAGTTGGATGTGAAGATCAACCCTGCAGCTGGGTGCGTAGGGAAGGGAGGGAGAGAAAGAGAGAGAGATTTGCAAGATAAGAGCGTAGATAGAATTGTATGTTTTCACATAATATATCAAGCAACATAGTTTTGTGGGCGTAGCCCTAGGGAGAGGGTGAAGCATGTATATCTCATTGTTCGGTGTGATTGATGTTGTGTTCTCTTGCATTTTGTTCTACAGTTATTGCATCATTGTGTTAGATCTTAGATATAAATTGCACAGTAGGTTTAAGAGAGATAAAGAGTAACTAGATTGTTGCATGTTGTTGCCTTCGATCCACTTTACATTTACTCTGGTTGTAGACACATGTGTCCTGCAACCCCTCTATTGCTACTTCAGGAGACTACATTTTCATCACATGTGTTGCCGAAGGGGACAATAGTTAGGGCTTGTTGGTGCATTGTTAGAGCTAAACCATGGGTCTTCCCCTGTGCCAACAACTTCCATTGTGACCATATATGTCAAATGAGAAGCTCATATATCCATCATCTAGGGTCTAAGAGGTGAGAGAGGATGTATCTAAAGGAGGTCAAGCACTATGTGACCCAATGCTCTACATCACACATGTTTTATCCTATATAAAGTGCACAATGTCCTAGGTGAAAGCTCAAAGAATTCCTCCAAATACCATGTCAAGTGTACCCAAGTCAATCAAAACCATGGAATCAAGTAAAACTAAAAATCACAAGGGACAATAGTCCTTAGAATCATGCAAATCAATCCACCTATTAAAAAAAAATCCAAAATGAACAACTCTCATTGGTTATCCCATTCAAACATCATACAAGACCAATAATTTATGCAATTTGGAAAGTTTAGGTATGGGAGGACCATCAAAAGAACCTATTAGGAGTACGAGTACCCAAGTAGAGAGATATTTAGTGAGCGACCCCATCGGAGATATAAAATGAATGTGAGGTGGTCATGGGGTTTACGTTTGGGCATGGGGTCATTAACATGCAAGAAAATGTATGGGCTCACCTCCATGAGTGCCTTTGTAGAGTGTGTTCTTAGAAATTGTGTTTCCCTTTCCTTAACACTTTTTTCATTACAAACCCCTTATTTTCCTTTTTCTTTATTTGTATTTGATTTGCAAGTCCCCTTAAAAGTGTTTCAAGCATAACACTTCATTTTATTTCATCTAGGATATATTCAAGTCATTTTTTAATTGATGAATATGTTTATTCGCATTAGGACTATGGGTGATCGCCATTAATGAGGGGGTCTATCTCAATTATGGTCTATGTTTTTTAAATGTCCTCATTATCCATTTTCTTTCTTTATTATTGACCAGCTACAATGTACCTCTGGGACTTTAGCCCCTTCTTCTCATAAGAGAATGGGGTACATGCTTTGTTGGTGTACATATAACCACATTACACAAAGGTGGGAGAATGAAAGGATCAAGGATGGAAAAGTGGTAAGTATGAGGCATTTTTAGTTTGAGGCATAAAAATGTACTTTGTGCCAAAACAAACCAAATTTGATATTTTTCATAGGGTAAAAGTACATTGTACTAAGTAATATATACTTTGAAGAGTTGATCTCATACTTAATCATCCTCATTCTAATCCTCCTCATCATCCTCTTCTTCTTCACTCAAAGAAGATTTATGCCTACCACAATCTAGACTAGTTTTCTCAATTCTTTCAACTTCATCAAGAGACAAATATTTAGAAGATCAAGTATTAGGGCACAAGTCTATTTTCTTCAATAGTGGTGTCAAAGCTTCCTTCTTCTTATTATTTGTGTATCCTTCTCTTTAAATGATTATTTCTTATCTAATATTGTTATGTGAGTACTAATCATGATAAAAACATATTAGTACATCAAATAATTAGTTTTTTCTACCAAATAATTGTTAAACTAAAAATAACAACGATGGAAAAAAAACTTTTGAAAAACAAAATAGAACATAATATTTAAAAAAAAATTGGAAACAAAATTAAAGTAGGCCTGAAGATTGTCCCAAAATGAAAACAAAAAGGATTTCTTCACTTGGAATGGTTTATCCTAGTGAATACCACTACAATGAATGTTTTTGAAAGTCACTAAAAATAGAATTTTTGAACTTGGAGTGAACATGGAAACAAAAAGGATTTCTTCACTTGGAGTGGTTTATCCTAGTGAAACCACTACAATGAATGTTTTTTAAAGTGACTAAAAATAGAATTTTTGAACTTGTAGTGCACATGGTTTTGTATGATATCATATAAAAAAATCATGTTAATCTCCATACCATTCTCAAAGACTATAATAGTTGTCTTGTCAAATTATCATACAAATTATATACACATAGAAACACTTTCATTTAAATAATATTGTCACATGCATGCTCATTATTATTCAAATTCTTTCTTTTAACCTTTAGAGAAATCAAATATTATTCCATCAAATTGTGATAGGAATTGATAAAGAAAATTAACATACACTTTATTTATACTAAGAATTTATCTATAATTCCCAATTGCATACAAAATTGATGACATGATTTAACTGTCAAATTTTTTTGAGCACCTATCATGACATATCTTCAACACAATTTTTTGTGATGTATGAACTCAATATCAATGCAATTTTATGTTTTTGGTGGACTTAGCATCAATGAATGGATTATATGAAGGATGGTTTTAGCATATAGTACTAGTAAGAGAGGGAATAATGGTTGGTCTGAGATGTCATGACACTACAAAAGGTTACAAAATTTCCAAAAAAAAGACAAATTCAAAAATATAATTTCCCTTCAGTTCCATAAAGAAAGATTTCACAATGTAAATGAAAATGTTAAACTTACCCACCATATTAGTAATCGAGCATGTATGGATTCTCAATCAATTTCATTCCTTTTTGTATATTTAACGCTACCATTATCATAGCTATGTCACCCTTATCATAACTACATAGACATTAAAAATAAATTTCATTGCAGACTTCCCTCTTCAAGGAATGTCCAAACAATGTGTTTATTTAATGAAATTTAGAATCTCAAGATAATCATCTTATGTTTAACCCACATAAGATGCTTGGGTTAGAAATTTCACCTAACCAACTCATGTTGAACTTGCTTGGATTTTAAAAAATTAGACATTTAACTCATATTTTTTCCTTAAAATTATTTCAATTATAAATTTTCTACCTAAACTATTTTATGTTAGTTGACACTCCACCTTCTCTACAATAAAAAATTAAATATCCGAAAGTATGTGGAAAATTATAGGCAATAATAAAAATCATTTTTTCACATCCATTGAATAGCATTCTTAATGAAATCGAATACATGATAGAATTGGGTAAAACGTTACGACTTATTATATTTGAAAATAAATAATTCCAATCAATTCGTACATTGTTTATTGGAACATGACAATTCAAATTTTATTCATATGGTCAAAAATTATATCATAATTGGCTTTTGAATCAATTTATTTCTTGATGCCAAATTAATTCCTATAACTATCATCTTCCTTATCCTTGCGGCCACTAGAAAAAATTTTCCCTAATATTTTCCCTCACAATCCATAACCTTCTTAACAACACTTCTTAACATGGAATTAATACATGACTCAAAAACTTAAGGCTTATTTGAAGAAATTTTCAAATAACATTAGACATCAAAACCAATATCATTTTGTCTTGTAAATAATTGCTTAATAAATCTTGCATAGTACTAGTGGAACAAGAAATAAAGTTGATTCCAATAACCTCCTTCATTCACAAAATAATTGGATGCTTTGAACCTTGCTGCTAAGAATCAAACATCATTCTTATCGATATGATCATTCGTACTCATTTAGAGTAAATTATTATGACATATTTGTATCAATATAGATTTTAATAGGGAAAAAAATCGATGTCTATGACTGAAGAAATGTTCATTAGATATCTTGAATATGTATAGAAACACACCTAAATTTAGAGTAAATTTCTATGAACTCTTTATTTCAATTCATACCTTAATAGGGAAAAATATTAATGTCTATGACCTTAATAAATGTTCATCATCTATCTTGAATGAATATGTATGGAAACACGCCTAAATGAATTAACATTTGATTGTTCAAAAAATTGTTAACAACAATGTTGCATTATGATCCGAAGAGTTTTGATAAAAGAGACACTTTACTTGCATGTTGCAAGTGACACTGACATTGATATGACACAAAAGAACATCCATATGAGGAAAATTAAAAAATACTAAATCTACCGTACCTATGAACTCATAAAGCATGAAGGTGAAGGTAGCCTCAATGACTAGCGATTCTCCTACATCGACTAACAATTCATGGATGTGAATTTTCAACATATATTTCACTCAAATGGCACTCACCTTTAATTACAACATCTATGTAAGAAAATAAATTATTCAATGGAAATCTTTGTGGTTGTCCTAGTGTAATTGTGCAACTTAGTTGCTGTCTTTCTATGAGCTATTTTTAATTTATAAGTTCTTCCATTGCTTTCTCCTTTGTATTCACGGTTCTGTCACTTCTACTCGAAACTCTCTTCGAATGAGGAATTGAACATTAGAGATAGTAAACTATTGAACTGATTTTTAATTATGTTAATAAGCAAAGAAATTAAATCCTCTCTCTAGTTTGTTATTCACTCAATGTTAACATAAGAAAAATGAAAAAGTAACGAAACCCATATCTAATTTCATGCTTAAAATCTCACATGCACTTACCTATGCATTTTTTTTTTCATTTATTACAACATCAAGAAATCGACTTCGCATCCATTCCATTCTATTCTAGAAATGTTCCTTTTTTTACCCCAAAAAGCATACATGTTAAAAAAAAAATACATAATACAATATAGATTTTGCATAGTAATGGATATTAGGAAATTAAAATGTGAAAGAAAAATACTATAAACATAGCAACATGCACACATAAATCATAAAAAATTTACTTTCGAAAATATTTATGGAAAAAATCAACCAACAATAGATTTATTATTGTTTTTGGTCAAACTCAATCAAGTTGGCCAATCTCCTAGCCTCGACGAAGCGATCCTTCATCACTCAACTCTTGACACATTACAATGAAGTATCGCCAGCCTTTTAAAGGATTCCATTACATGTAATCCACATGATCAATACCTTAGGTCATCAATACCATGTGCCTAAAACTACCAGTGTAGACCTAACAACTTTGACTCTTTCATCGAGTCAAGTTTACCTAAGATTCCCCCCTTTAAACTTGAATTGGAGTTTCCCATGACCAAATATGACCAAACTTCCCTCAAATTCAGGACATTTTGGAATCCCACATGCTACCTCCTATCACCTAGGTCTATGTCTAGACTTTACTAGTGAACTTTTAAACTTGGGGTATGCATGACTTAGCAGGTCTTACGGTCGTATGCCCATTTACATTCAACTCCGTCAACTTTTATTTCATTGTTTTTATCCTGACACTTATGCCACCATACTCTTTCCTTTTCATTGCTTTAACATCCAACTCTTTATGCTCACTTCTTGGTAAATTTGAAACCATAAAACATATCTAATCACACATGACATATCCATCAAATCCATGTATCCAAACCATATATCCTTCACACACTCCAATCCCAAACCCAGTGCTCCTTCACGATCTGAGTCATGCATATATTCCACTCAACACACTTTCCTTGTCTCTCTCTCCATGGCTCCCATCATCAAACCATTCTAGCTAGAGATTCCAAGTTTGCCTTGCTCTGATACTGATTGTTAGGAAATTAAAATGTGTGAGAGAAAAGACCATGAACATAGAAACATGCATACATAAATAACACAATATTTACCCTAGAAAAACCTTATAGGAAAAATACAACCAACAATAGATCTATTGTTTCCCTTGATAAAACTCAGCCAAGTTAACCAATCTCCTGGCCCTGACCAAGTGAGCCTTCACTACTCAACTCTTGACACATTAAAATGAAGTATCATCAACCTTTTAAAGGATTTCAATAAATGTAATCCAAAGGCTTAATATCGTGGGTCATTGATACCATGTGCCCAAAACCACCACTATTGAACTAACAACTTTTACTCTTTCACCGAGTCAATTTTACCTTTAACAATGGAGAGATCTAACCAACAACCCAAATAAAAGGATACTCTCAATTTATGATATTTCATGAACCGTTGTAGTTATCAATAATGTGTTGTCTACCCATACAAAACATATTTTATGCATGACCTATTTTGTTTGTAAGCTCATAAATGATCTATGATAATTAAGTTAGTTGTTAGTTGAGAGTTTTCAGTTATGCATATTAATGAGTCATCACTCAGTTAGTAAAGAGGTGTTAGTTACAAGAAATAATGGCTCACCACTATGTTAGTGAAGAGGTATTAGTATGAGATTTTTATTAAAAGGGTGTGTCGCCATCACATCATCTCCTTGCAACTCCATTATTTCAAGACCACTTTTTCTACAACACCGTCTTCTATTGCAACATCTCTCTCTTGAAACTCTATTTATACAATGCCACTCATGTCTAGAAGACCATATTTTGTTATAAATCCTTATTATGCACACTCATTTGTAATGTTATAAAAAACATGCACCTCACATAGAATTTTCGCATCATTTTTATCAATAACTTGCACCCCATTTTCATAGTCAACACTGTCTGCAACCACATCAAGATATTTTTTGTTTCCCTCTCCTCTCTTTGCCTTCTTTTCTATGTACCTTTTTCATACACATATTATTCTTAATGGACAATTTAAACCATTCCACAAATTAAATGATTTCTTCTTTAGTATCTCTTATGAGACCAACTCTCATGGCCACTCTACAAAATCCATCAAAATATTCTTCTATATATCTAATCCTATACTTTAATTTCTCTAATTTTCTCTTCATTCTGAAATGATAATCATAATTTACAAACTTACCTCTCAATTTGTGGACCATCTTCTCCCAACTCTTGATCTTGTATTTTCCTCTCTACTCGAGGTCCCTCTCTATAAATCATATGCATGGCTCCTTAATATCCCACATGCAATATTCATTCTTATGGGGTCTTCAATCTCATTTCACTCAACATATTGATGCATTTATTCAATCAAATCCATCAAATATTTTGGGTCTACACTTCCATAAAGCCCATGTTGGACAGTTGGTTTGGACAATTGGTTAACATTGATGTCAAACCTTGGAGATTGATGTCAACCCTTGGAGAAGTTTGGAATCCCTAGAGATATAGATGAGATTGATGGTGACTTAGTTGTCATTGATGGAGTGGTTGATGTCAGCATATGAATCCCTGGAGATGCGGTTATGGGACCTGAATTTGGTTGAGGAATATGGATATTAAGGAAAATGTAAATGTAGGTAAGACACTGATAGATACATAGTCCTTGTCATGTTGTTTTCAGTGATAGGTGGCATGCCAAGTGGTTCCTCATGGTTAGGGAGATATGGCCTTGTGAATTTAGAAGCCCTAATATTTAGGAAATAGGTTACTATGAAAAAGTATATAAACACCTTAAGGAGTCTCTCATTTGACATACACACACGTACATTGAATATCTATCTTGTGAGAATGTTATGGTCTAGTATTTTGTTATATTGGAGAATCGAACAACAAGTCTAAGGTAGCATAGAAAGTGAAAGGAAAGAGAGAAAGTTTAAGAGCTTCATAGTGCAAGAGTATCAATGTAACCCTAATTTGGTAGGTCCTCGAGGGTCATCTATAGGGTGTCACGTGAGACACCCCCGCGGGTTGCCCAAGTGACATCACGTGACACCCCACATTGTTATAGCAAGATTTGCCTCACCATTGCTATCTTGCACAGAGGGCCTTTTTCCATTTCCCTATGCAGACTTATCAACCCCCTTTTGATAAATCCAAAGCCAAAATTATATATTTTTTCACATATATGATTCCTAACTGCTATGCAAGATGTGTATATGTTTGTTGCTCCACTAAAGCTCACGTATATCAGAATTTGTGCCAGAAAATACAAAATGAGGTCGGGTTTCCATGTCACGACAAAAGATCTCTGATCTTTGGCCATCCATATACTGGAAATGTTCCAAATCCGCCCTTCAGTTGCATTCTGGAGGCTATAAGAACACAATTTCGAGCTATAAAAAAGGAGGAGAAAGCATTCAACTTTGAGAGCAAAGTTACTCTAGAGAAATTACTTCATATTGAGTCTGCATTCCTTTGTCCCTCAATTCTAAACACAGTGTTCATCCCCCAAGCTCTTTCCTTATTGTCGAGAGGACCTCATTACCTCTTTTCTATGAGCTTGCCTTTGGTGGAGGATTGAAGTGGTTGAGACCCAGTTGGAAGGAACTTGGTTTCTCAGTTTCGAATTGTGCTGACACAAAAGTCTGTAATGTTGATACTTCTGTTGATCAATTATTAATAGAAATACTCCTTTCCTGTCCTATCGATATCTTGCAAATATATGATTATTATCCATGGGAATTTTTGTAATGTTTATTAATGGATTGTGTTATCTGATGTGCTAACTCATTTTATATATTGTCACTATATACTTGCATCGCTTGTTTGTTGAGAACTTCTTGCAGGTGTAAAGCTTTGGGTCAAAGTG
>SNQJ01S0105351.1:23588-51126 GCA_010110895.2 Picea sitchensis
AACTGATTCACCCCCCCCCTCTCAGTTGTCTTAGTAATTTCAACATGCCCTACTTTCATCATTGGTAGGTCACCTTGAACCCAACAATCGACATTTCATCATGGGTCGTTGACTGGGTGGTTTCCCTTGGGTTCGACGAAAAGACATCTATTCACACTTTGGGATTCATGTAGTGTCTTGGATGCCATTAGCCTTATTGATGGTTTCCTCACCTTTGTCATCAGTTTTCATCATTGGCTTCTATTCAGAGGGTCTTTCCGTGTACCTCTTGCATTTAGCACACACAAAAGATGCACAGGGTCGTTGGTTCGTGAACATGTTCTTCGTCCGATCTCCACCATATCATGAAGCTCCTTCTTTGTTCCTCATGGTGACTAATGAAAGATTCCTTAATGCTCTCCTTTCAGCGGGTCTCTTTCCATCGACTTCAACTCATGTACTTTGGATACGAGACCTGGAGTTTTATGAGTACCTTGAGTCTTGCAGTCATTAGTGGCAGGCTCTCTCGCCATTGACAGATGGGAATACATCAATGTCTCATGATCAATGGATCTCTCAAGTGTTAGACACCAGCTCCTTTATTCACATTTGTAGAGATGTACTCGGTGCCTTGATACCTACTTTCATCATTGGTAGGTTGTCTCGCGTTTGTTAACGGTATACCTCAATGACTGGTAATCAAATGATGTCTCATCATGTTCGACCTCAAATCATTTGTTCACATGATGTAGACTTGCACCATTGGTGGATTGTATTGAAGACTTGAAGACATCACTTTGTAGACACATATTTCTTGAGCTATGGCTTCCATTTAATTGGACCAACACCTATTTGACTTCAATGATCATGGGAGATTAAATTGTACTATATGGTATACAAATATCTTCAGATTGATTTTGAGACTAGTTTCACTGGGCCTTGTTCGTGACTATGATAGCTATTGGCATGTAACCGCATTTATACTTGCCTACTCGCGACCATGAACACTTGTTGGTATATTTTCCACATGGATCTGCATTGTATTCTTGGTATCCATGTATGCAAAGTCAATACATAATGTAATGAGCAATTGAGTTCGTCTAGTTGGTTCTCTACCACTCCACTTCTGGGTTATTTATAANATGATCATGGGAGATTAGATTGTACTATATGGTATACAAATATCTTCAGATTGATTTTGAGACTAGTTTCACTGGGCCTTGTTCGTGACTATGATAGCTATTGGCATGTAACCGCATTTATAATTGCCTACTTGCGGCCATGAACACTTGTTGGTATATTTTCCACATGGATCTGCATTGTATTCTTGGTATCCATGTATGCAAAGTCAATACATAATGTAATGAGCAATTGAGTTCGTCTAGTTGGTTCTCTACCACTCCACTTCTGGGTTATTTATAATGTATTTTAGCCATCGCAAATACTCCTCTGATCTCACACATTAGGGGGCATCTGTTATAGCAAGATTTGTCTCACCATTTCTATCTTGCACAAAGGGCCTTTTTCCATTTCCCTATGCATACTTATCAACCCCCTTTTGATAAATCCAGAGCCAAAATTATATATTTTTCCACATATACACTCCCTAACTACTATGCAAGATGTGTATACACTTGTTGATCCACTACAGCTCACGTATATCGGTATTTGTGCCAGAAAATACAAAATGAGGTCAGATTTCCATGTCACAACAAAATATCTTTGATCTTTGGCCTTCCATATACTAGAAACGTTTTGACTCGGCCCTTCAGTTGCATTCTGGAGGCTATAAGAGCACAATTTCGAGCTATTGAAAAGGAGGAGAAAGAATTCAACTTTGAGAGGTAAAGTTACTCTAGAGAAAATACTTCATATTGAGTCTGCATCCCTTTGTCCCTTAAGTCTAAACATAGTGTTCATCCCCCAATCTCTTTCCTTATTGTCAAGAGGACCTCATTACCTCTTTTCTATGAGCTTGCCTTTGGTGGAGGATTGAAGTGGTGGAGACCCAGTTGGACGGAACTTGGTTTCTCATTTTCGAACCATGTCGACACGGAATTCTGTAATGTTGATACTTTTGTTGATCAATTATTAATAGAAATACTCCTTTCCTATTCTATTGATATCTTGAAAATATATGATTATTATCCATGGGAATGTTTGTAATGTTTATTAATGGATTGTTCTATCTGATGTGCTAACTCATTTTATATATTGTCACTATATACTTGCATCGCTTTTTTGTTGAGAACTTCTTGTAGGTGTAAAGCTTTGGGTCAAAGTGCTCAACGGTGGAACGACATCAAACGATTGGATTGAGGTAGGCTTCTTCCTCGTATTGCACATTAGTTTATGTAGTACATGTTGGAATTGAGTTGATTTCTGCAGTCATAACTATATGTTGTGGTTTGCCCTTGGCCATAGAGAGTTTTTCCCTTGTAACACGCATCAAAGGGAGTCTTAGTCCCATAAGGCTAAGTAAATATTTGGGGAAATGTTGGTACCAGGCTGTTGAAGCTTTTGGAAGAGTTACAGGTCAGTGTTACAGTACAATAAGTTAGCTACAGGTCACATTATGCTTATGTGATTATATCCTATGCTTCATGATGCCATGGTACCATATTGGTGATATTGGTATGATACATTGATGAGTAGTACATCTGTGTTGTATTGGTATGTTGGAATGTGGTTTGGCTACATGGTGATGATGATATATGCTTGAGGATTATTCTTGGTATACTCTTGAAGCATTGGCACATGGTGTATGGTTTTCTTTGATATTGATATATTGTTGAATACTGGTATATGATAACACATGTCTGAGATACATATCTTGGTGATGTTGGTACTTGGCTGAGATAAACCATTGAAAGTAATTTCTTGGTATATCCTATGGTATATGGTGTATGGAATGATTGAGTGATATGGTATATGGTTGAGATACATTGTTGGTGTTAGTGCTAGAAGTTTCCCCTGGACTGCTATAGGGTCAAGCCTAGCCCATCTTTAGTTATTGCAATGATTTTATAAATAAGGATGTGTTTTGGGTTTTGAAAGAAGGTGGATCAGGTAGATTGAAAGAAAAAGAATAAGAGAAAAAGGCTAAATGTAGATCAGTTAAAACACCATTGGGCATGGAGTCAAGTAAACACCATGTTGATCAAAGGCAATCAAATTGCATATCAGATAAGAACTTTATATGAAAATGGGTAGAAGAATAAGGAATAAAAAAAAAGTAGAACACCCATCAAACCAAGATTCTCTTTGTCAAATGGATGAAACGATACTTGAAACAAAACACATAAATAGTAGGCAGTCACAACAAAACATTTACCGCTCGAGAATATATTATCCGTGGGAAACCATTGATTCTCAATGTCTACAATTCGTTCAAGGAAGATGAAAAACAAGGGAAATCACAATCTGGTAAAAACAATTTTCATAGATCTTCAATGTCAGAAGTGATCACAGAATAAGATGCCCTCAGGATTACAATAACACATACTGGTTAGCTATTTCATCAAATTCTTCTCAGACCTTACCCTCTCAGGCCCCTTACTGGTTACAATCTCATGATATATATATATGTCTACAATCCAATCCTCTCAAATAAAAATAGTTACAAATTTATAGGAAGAAATCTTCTAAAAATAGAAAAATAAAGATAGCTTAAAAAGGATTGACTCTTGAGAGAATAGGTGTTGAATTGTTGGATTCTTGATGTATGACAATTTTCCACTAAATCTGTGTTTGACTGCCACATAATATGGAATTGTCCCTTTGACTACTTAATTGTCTTCCAGGTATCCCTGAACAATGCCCTCGAAATATAGAAGTGATAAACTTAATACCCTAAAATCCTAATGGGTATTTTGCCACTTGTAACCGATGAAATTATCATTTGCAGAACACCAAGAGGATTGTATTCCTGTTGAATATGGTTGGATGAATTTATAAGATCAAAGCTAATAAATGGAAAATCCAAACTTGGAAGGCATGGAGGTTTATAGAACAAACTCTCAGAAGTTGGATTTTTTGTTTGCACATTAGCAGTTTCCACCTTTGAATTGGCTTATTTCTTGTCAAATGTCAAACTCAACACATCATAACCTGATCTACCATATTCACAGTCAATCTTTAAATATCGAATGATAGGTTTGCAGTGTTGTAACATTTGATCATTGTGTTGAATCTCAGAGGTGAAATGAATGCATCCTGCATTATTACATACACTGCTATTCAATAGAGAAGAGGATATTTTTGTTGAGAATATTCCCTCCCCTATACTGGAAAGTCTATTCAGCATCACATCTGAGGAACCTGGACAAATTAGAGGCAACGAATCCATAAAATCGGGTTCACATAAATTATGTGATGTCTCAACTATATCACCAGAGTCCAACAGAAGATATGTGTAGAAATGTTGAAGTTGAGATGATATATTGTACAACAAATGTTGCTCCTCCAAGATCGAAGCCAAACTATTCAAGTCCATTTGAAAGCCCATACATTGGCAAATTAAAAGCATTGGAGACTTCCTTTAGGCTGCCAACAGAGCATTTGTTTCCTACTTCCCTTTGCAATTTGGATCTTTCGTTTCCCATTTGTACTGATGATGTAGGAGGCACCTCAAATGAACTAGATAAACGCCAATGAGAAGAAGATGATTCTTGACTACATTCGGATATCTCTTCCAATGTTGCTCCTCCTTACTGATGTAATAGCAACATTTTCCACTTCATATTATTTATCCTTAAAGAGATAATTTCCTGTGTTTCCCACGGAGGACTCAGATTTTCCCTTATGTGCATCACAATGGCCTCATTTTTCACTGAGAAAATTTTCCATTAGGTAGAAGGAAAAGGGGATCCTAGCAATGGAGGTGTTGTCGGTTGCACAAGATTCCATGGGACTGATTATATTGCTTCCAAATATCCATCCTCCTTGAAAGATAGGACTCTCGTGTTTTTCTTGTCAAATCCACATTCATGTTTACTGGTTTTAGAAACACTGGCTAAGATTGGGGCCTGGCCTTCTTTTTCTATTAAATCCCTATGAGAAACTCCCATATAGGATAAGTGGTTGATTCCTCTTCCAGAATGACTGAGGGGAATGGAACCCATTGAAATGTGTAAACCCTGCTTGAGGCCCCCAAATTGAAAGTATCATTCTGCCCAAGGGTGAACGGAACTTGGGGTGTAGACCCATGTGCCATGAACTGATGATAGATCCGTGAGGAGGAGTCTTTGAGAGGATTTGTGAAGTTAGATCTATAAATGTCATTTGTTGATGTTGGGATGATCCACAACAATATGGAAATCCAGATGCCTTCCCACCATTAGTATTTTCTCTTCCACTAAGTTTCCCTCGTTTTCCTATGAATTTGGGTCGGACGGGACAATAGAGTGAATTCTTGTTCTGTTTTTGGAGATGTAAAGAACTGGGATGAGATCTCTAATTATGTCTTCATCCTCCATGTTTCTACAATAATGGCATCTTTCTCATAACCCTTCATGATGAATTTCGATTATCAGAACAGATGGAAATGATTTATGTTGGCCAGACAAATTATTCCACAACCAGTATAACTCCTCCTCGTCATGGCTTGGCATGGAGCTAGGGTGTTGTATTTGACTTATGTGTTGTGTTATGTGGCTAACCCATGTTGTGTTTGATGGAAGGTGTTGGAGATTGGCTCCCAGCCAATAACTTTGCTAAAATAATCATTAAGTCTGTAAAAGACAACAGTGAGCATAAAAATTGACCATATAAACCAAAATTGGATTTATAATACCATTTTTTATTTTGTCAACAAACTCTCTTTTAATCCACAGTCAATGATTAAACTCATTTTACTAATACAAAGGCCAATTTATCTCAATCAAGGCATCATGGCACTATGTCAAGGATGTATGGGATAAGGACTTCCACCCTTCCTATACCTCCTCTCTAATGAGGTGAGTTAAAAGCTTAGCACTTCCTCTATCATATGCAGTACCGGTGCTATGTAATAACACTTTTCGGTGCTACAGGAATAACCCCATTCCCGTAACAAGAAGAAAATTGAATATTTAGTATTTTGATACTAAAATTGGCTCCTTCTGGGGATGGCACACTCCTTGTGAGGAATCAAGAACAAGCAGAACAGTGTGCCCTTTCCTCTGTGCATTCGTGCAACGCAAACTACAAGCTTTTTCCTCTGCAAACATCCACATTTATGCTATGCCTAGTCCATTGGCCTTGTGGAGTCATTCATACTGTCACCAGATCTCTACAATATTTATTTGAATTTTGAACACACTACTAAAAACTAAATTACTGTTGCAAACTAACAAACGAAAAAGAATCTTTATGCTCGATGGAGAGCTTATTCTTCTATCTATTCCTACTTCTAACCGTTGAAAATAAATGTTTTAGGTATATATAAATTTCCAGAAAAATAATTCAAGCAATAAATTGCTTGACCTATCTCCATGTATACAACAAAAGACATGAAAGGAGAACAAAATATGCAACAAGAAAGCTGCAACCAATTCATGTTTACTGCTGCAAACCATCATGCCAAACTTTGTAATATATGGCATGACTGAAAACAGTGACTCCATCCATATAGCATTTGGATCATAGAATTCATGTATGACTTTACCTTGTTGTTTAAAGTCAAAGGGATACTTTTCCTCATGGTTGATCTCATGAGATGGTTGATCATGAATATCATTTCCAAGTTCTATAAACTCATATATTGACTGCTCAATAGCTGACACATAAACACGCATCGATTGTTGTTGGAACTTTTCTCTATTAGCTTCATGATGCTCCTGATCAGATCCAAGACGACTATTGCCATATGCTATCTGCTCTGTATTATCTAAGATCTCAAAATAAATAACCTGGTCTTTATGAAAATTAGAAAAAAGAAATACATTTGATATGATGTCAAACATATCTACAAACTTTCTGTCAAAATGAAGGTCATCTAACACCTTTTACTCTTTATGGAAAGTATCCTTTACAACCACAAACTTTTCAGCACAATCATACTTTTCATGTCCATTAATTTGATGAAACAAATTATATTTATGACAGCATTTTGGAAAAAGGATGTCAGCTGAAAATTCATCTTCACAGAACATATTGAAAGCATCATGAAAACCTTTTAAAGATATGATACTAGCGGTTGGAAGAGATATGCACTAGTCAAGGGTTGATCCCTTCAATGAGTATATGAAAATCTTGATCTTAACATCCTCGTGCATGATTTGACATTCACGAATAAACTCATGGAAATCTAACGGGTGTTTAGCTGGTACCTCCCAATCTTATCCTTTAAATGTAGGAAGCGAACCTTCCCATTCACCTCTTCTAAGCATTAGGTTTGGAAAACCAACTACTTCTGAAAAGTCACAAAAGGCCAACCTTTGAGCCAAAATGGCTTCCATATTCGAATTCCCAGTGGAGTCACCTATTAATCTTTAGACAGTGGAGTCACCATGGTGAAAGATGTGCAGTCATGTATCTTCCCTCTTCTTTTTCACCATCAAGAAGCAGATCTGATCGTTGTTGTTCTCCCAGGGAAGATATCTTTGTTGCTTCATCCCCGACAACAGCACAAAAAGATGTTAGTGCTAGAAGTTTCCCCTGGACTGCTATAGGGTCAAGCCTAGCACATCTTCAGTTATTTCAATGATTTTATAAATAAGGATGTGTTTTGGATTTTGGAAGAATGTGGATCAAGTAGATTGAAAGAAAAATAATAAGAGAAAAAGGGTAAATGCAGATCAATTAAAACACCATTGGGCATGGAGTCAAGTAAACACCCTGTTGATCAAAAGCAATCAAATTGCATATCAAATAAGAAGTTTATATGAAAATGGGTAGAAGAATAGGGGATAAACAAAAAGTATAACACCCATAAAACCAAGATTCTCTTTGTCAAATGGATGAAATGGTACTTGAAACAAAACACACAAATAGTAGGCAGTCACAGCAAAATCTTTACCTCTCGAGAATATATTATCCGTGGGCAGCCATTGATTCTCAATGTCTACAATTCGTTCAAGGAACATGAAAAACAGAGTGAAAAACAAGGGAAATCACAATCTAATAAAAAAAATTGTCATAGATCTTCAATGTCAGAAGAGATCACAAAATATGATGCCCTCAGGCTTACAATAACACATACTGGCTGGCTATTTCATCAAATTCTTTTGAGGCCTTACCCTCACAGTCCCCCTTCTGGTTACAATATCATGAAATATATATGTGTCTACAATCCAATACTCTCAAATAAAAGCAGTTACACATTTATAGGAAGACATCTTCTAAAAATAGAAAAAGAAAGATAGCTTAAAAAGGCTTGACACTTGAGAGAATAGGAGTTGAACTTTTGGGTCCTTGATGTATGACTATTTTCCACTAAATATCTGTTTGACTACCACATAATATGGAACTGTCCCTTTGACTGCTTAACTGTCTTCCAGATATCCCTGAACAACTCCCTCGAAATCTAGAAGTGATAAACATAATACCCTGAAATCCTGATGGGTATTTTGCCACTTGTAACCGATGACATTATCATTTGCAGAACACTAATAGGAATGTATGTCTATTGAATATGCTTGCATGAATTTACAAGATCAAAGATAATAAATGGAAAATCCAATATTGGAAGGCGAGGAGGTTTATAGAACAAACTCTCAGAAGTTGGATTTTTTGTTTGCACATTAGCAGTTTCCACCTTTGAATTGACTTATTTCTCATCAAATGTCAAACTCAACACATCAAAACCTGATCTACCATCTTCACTATCAATATTTAAATCTTGAATGATATTTTTGCAGTGTTGCAACATATGATCATTCTGTTGAAGCTCAGAGGTTAAATGAACGCATCTTGCACTATTACATACACTATTATTCAATAGAGAAGAGGGTATTTCTATTGAGTAGATTCCCTCCCCTATATTGGAAAGGATATTCAAAATCACATATGAGGAACCTGGACAACTTAGAGGAAAATACTCCATAAAATCCGGTTCACATAATTTATGTGATGTCTCAACTGTATCACCAGAGTCCAACATAAGACATGTGTAGAAATGATGAAGTTGAGATGATATATTGTACAATAGATGTTGCTCCTCCAGGATCGAAGCCAAAATATTCAAGACAATTTGAAAGCCCGGACATTGACAAATTAAAAGCGTTGGAGACTTCCTTTGGGCTGCCAACAGAGCAGGTGCTTCATGATTCCCTTTGCAATTTGGATCTTTCATTTCCCATTTGTACTGATGATGTAGGAGGCACCTCAAATGAACTAGATAAACGCCAATGAGAAGAAGATGATTCTTGACTACATCCGGATATCTCTTCCAATGTTGCTCCTCGTTAACGACGTACTAGAAGCATTTTCCACTTCATATTATTTATCCTTAAAGAGACAATTTCCTTTGTTTCCCTTGGAGAACTCTGATTTCCCCTTATGTGCATCACACTGGCCTCAATTTTCACTGTGAAAATTTTCCATTGGGCAAAAGGAGAAGGGGATCCTGGAAATGGAGGTGTTGTTGGTTGCATTGGATTCCATGTGAATGATTCTATTGCTTCCAAATATCCATCCTCCTTCAAATCTAGGAGACTTGTGTTTTCCTTGTCAAATCCACATTCATGTTTGCTAGTTTCAAAAACACTGGCTAGCAATATTGGGTCCTGGGTTTCTTTTTCTGGCAAATCCCTATGAGAAAATCCCATTATAGGATAAGTGGTTAATTCCTCTTCTAGAATGGTTGAGAGGAATGGAACCCATTGCAATGTGTAAAACCTTTCTTAAGGCGCTTGGCAGAAGTATTATTATGCCCAGGGTTAGCGGAACTTGGGATTGTAGACCCATGTGCCATGTGTGTTGATCTGGGAGGGTGAATGGTCTCAATTACAATTTAAAACATTTTCAACTTATATAAACCAATTAAATTATATCCAATGAGAAATGAACAATGAGTATAAGAGTTACACCAATACACCACAATAAACCATGCACAATATATGAGAAATAATCAATGGTTTGTGTTCAAGGGGTAATGACTTCGAAGGTACTCTGACTTCCAAATGTAAAGGGAGGGATAAACCTCAGAGGAAGATACAATCCTCCAATATCAAGGAGATATTTGAACTCTCTATCATGCCCCTTCCTTCCACCCAAATATATGAGAGATAATAAAAGAGCTTTACATTAAATCATCACCATCAACCAGTATCACATAGAACACGATAATGCTTTACGAGACTTCTTCCAATTTACGCAATTATTCAATTCTTGGTACTTTGATCCACGTAGATAATGTTACTCAATAATGTATTCTCTGAAACTCACCTAATTTTCACTCCTTGGATCCTCCCCAAAAGAGGTTATAGAAAGATGGTAAGACTTTATTCAATTATGGTGCATTCAAAAGACCAAGCGATGTCTGACATACCCCACGCTCAATATTTTATATATGATTCACAAATTCGCACACATGAAACTAAAGTCCATTCAATTTATAATGGAAGTGGTCCCACTTCATTTAGATGCGTATAGAAAATTTATGGTACATTTTACCCGAACCGTGTTTATTGACTAGTTTAGAATTTGAGTCCCACAAACCCTATATTCCACGAGTGTATCTCCATAATTATAGCGAATCAAAGGCTTAAAATTTTTACCAGAGGTACCTTGATATATTATAAATGCCTGCTTCTTCACCATCGAATCGTTCTAGAAAATAGTTATAGCAAAATGGTAAGATGACATGAAAAATATGCAACAGAGACACATCACCAAAGACTTCATCCTCCTTGTAATCCGGCCTTCTTTTACTTCTTCTTCCCTCTAAAATTCGACTTTTATCAGAATGAATGTATAATGATATTTATTTTATACCATTTATGTAAGCTGCTTTTTAACATTAGGGCCGACTGACACTTTCTTATTTGTAATTATTTTCTTTAATTATTTTAGGGCCCTGCAATGGCCACTTCCAGCCACTCAATTCACTTTGTCATCTTCAAAGATTCATTTCTCCTCAACCACGAAGATCCATGTGATGTGCCACAGCCTGCAACGGCATGATGTATACTATCCATTCGATAGATTATTTGTATATGCATATATTTTCCTTCATGTCAAATACCTTTATCAATCTTAGGTCAAAACCCATGACTAGGGTTAACATCAATGACAATCAATCTTCCAACAATCTCCTTGTCATTGGTAGCAGCTTGCTCATGCTTCCCCTATCATCATGATCCCAGATTCTCTCCCCCTTTGACATCAATGTAGGGTATGGCTTCTCCCACGAGTTTAATGGAAAAAGTGGCTTCTTCTTCTTTTGGGTGCTCCCTCTAAACATGTGGCCCTCAATAATGCTTCATCCTTATTTTTGGTCTTTGGAGATGATTTTCTTCCTTATAATCCTTTTGTGTGGCTTTGTCTTCTCTCTCTTCTTCATGTCTAGGATGTATATGTTATTCAGTCTTCTTGTTGGGGTTTTAATAGTATTCTGAGTTATTTTCTCTGATTTTACATTTTTTAGAATCAAGCGTAAGAGTGTATCCTTGATGCACAGCATTTACTAACGAGTAGATTATGATTCAAGAGTCTTCCAACCAATGAAGACATTCTTTTGGCACATTTTTCTTCCAAGCTCTACTACACTCTCCAAGTATTTTGGCGGATGAGTCATCTTCAAACACAACATTGCCACCCTTTCTCTTCAAGCTAATGGGTGTCTTGATCCCAGTCATGTGTGAAGAACATCCCTTTGTCTATGTACCATTCATCTTCTTCTTAGCATTCTTTAGGTGAGGTGTGATATTCGACCAATCTTCATTGTTTGGAATCTGCCTTCTCCATCTTGTAGTTTGGCATAGGCACACCTTCATTCATATATCTACAATATCGTGCTGTGACCAAGATAATTTGCATTTGTAGCATACAATATTTTTGTCCATCCAGCGAATTAAAATGAATTATAAATTACATTTGACAAATCCGCGATTGCTCGCATATCTTACGTTTACACCATTCATGTTTTCTTAGCAGTATTTGTTCCTTTCATTGATTACGCAGTTAATTTGCCTTATGTCCAAAATTTTTGCAAGTATAACAATGACCAAGAAAGGAAATTTTGATACACCTTGGAGTAAGTGAGCTTCTTGGTGATGTAGTCCATCACGGGTTCATGACCTATTCTTTTGTAGTTTCCTTCATACTAATTGGAGCTTCTTTGATTTATAAAGGTAGGAGCTCTTCTTGGAAATTCATCTCTTATGTAATCCCACATTCCTTCTTTGTAGTATCACGGTCCCTTCTCATCATTTGTGTAGCTCTTTCTTCAACTGCAGCATTTGGTGGCCTGCATCTTCTTTGTAAAGAAGTTTCACCCATGCATCCAAGATGTGCTAAGTCTTTTGGCATGAGGAGTTTCTTAGCTCTTCCTCAATGAGACAACTTCTTGTTCAAGTTTCCTCACAATCTTTTTTTTTTTTATCATTTTGGACCCTCTTTGCATCATATTCTTCTTGCTTCTTCAAGTAGAGTTTTTCAAGGAAATGGTTTCTTTCAGTTTCTGAAAGTCTTCTAATTGTTTCTTTAAGATTACAAGTGTCTTTTCACAACTGTAGATTCCTTCTTGGAACTTTCTTTCGCGTCTTTGAGCTTGTTGTTTTAAATCTCAACATGCTTCAGTTTTTAAGATTCTCATCTTCTTGTCGAATAATTTTTCTGTGATTTTCTTCTTCTTCATTTGGACATTTTCTTCTTTACAGTGTCACTTCTTTCAATCCTTGGATGAGGACATTCAAATTCAGCGTGACCTACTCCTTCACGATTGAAGCAAAGGCTTGACCTCTATTTTCTTCTTTGAAATGAGATGTTGTAATCTTCTTCAACTTCTTCTTCTTCTTCAGCTTCTTCCCTTGCATAAAGTTCTTGTAGCTTATTTCCCAAATATATTGTGCTGATGCACATGATCCCTGTGGATTTCTGAATCTGTAAATCCATCGAGGATGGTATCTATTACCGGTTATTTGTTCCTTTTTCTTCCTTCCGAGTTGCAGTCTTTGGCTTCTTCAAAGAATTATATCCTGAATCAAAGCTGCGAGATCAAACCTCCTTAAGAGATTTCAAGTAAAGTTTCCATTCTATTTTTCCGATTATTCAAAATTGCTTCCATCAAATGGTGGAATCCATTTGAATGTTTCCTTCCATTTCACATAGGATCTTCCTTCCAGTGAATAAACTGTACTGAAGGTAACGCTCTCTGATACCAATTGTTGTTGATCTTGGGGGTGAATGCAATTATCAAGTACAATTTAAAACCTTTTTCAGCCTATAAAACTTCATTCAATTATATCACAATGAGAAATGAACAATAGTATAAGAGTTACACCAATGCACCACAATACACCATGCACAATATGAGGAAATAAATCAATAGTTTTGTTCAAAAGTAATGACTTCCAAAGGTAGCTACATCTTTAAAATGTAAAGGAGAGGGATAAACCTCCAGGAGGACGATACAATCCTCCAATGTAAAAGAGATATTTGAACTCTCTATCCCTTTCCACTTCCTTCCCAAGGAATATGTGGGAGGATAAGGCTTTGCATTCGTCATCACCATCAGTAATCATCACACATGGAACCTGATAATTGCTAGGACTTCAGTTTGAAATTATTCAATTCTTGGAGAACTTTGATCCTGTACATAATGTTACTCAATGTATTCTACAGAGCTCCTCCAATTTTCCTCCTTGAATCCTCCCAAAGGAGTTATAGAGAAGAATGAGTAGCAGACTTTATTCAGTGCAGTGCATTCGGAGATTAGCGATGTCTGACTATTACCCCACTCAATATTTAAGATATGATTTGGAAACCATAAATACAGTCCATTACTATTTCCAGTAGGTGGTCCCACTGCTTTTGGAGTCTGTATGAAAAGTTATGATTGTTTTACCCAATTTACTGTTTATTGACTAGTTTCAGGACTAGTCACAAACCCTATATTCCAGGTGTATCTCCATAATTATAGTGAATCAAGGCTCAAATTTTTCCCAGAGGTACCTTCATATTTCTTATAAATACCATAGTGATTTCGCCATCTGAATCATTCTATAAAAGTTACTTAAGCAAAAATGGTAAGATGACCTAGAAATAACATGCACCAACAGAACACATCACCAAAGACTTCATCCTCCCTTGAAATCAAATTTGCTTTACTTCTTCTTCCCTCTGGAAATCGACTTGTATCAAGAATGAATGTATAATGATATTTATTTATATACCATTTACTGTCATGTACCCAACATTGGGGCCGACTGACACTTTTCTTGACAATTATTTTCTTTAATTATTTTGGGGGCCACCACATGTACTTCCTTTTCAATTCACTTTGTCATCTTCAAAAATTCATTTCTCCTCAACTATGAGGGTCCACGTGATATGACACATACCACCGGAAGCTTGACATGTATACTGTCATTCATGGGTGTTGTATATGCATGCATGATGTATACTATCCATTCATGGGTGTTGTATATGCATGTGCATTTTCCTTCATGTCCAAATACCTTTATCAATCTTGCGGTCCAAAACCCATGACTAGGGTTGACATCAATGACAACAATCAATTTTCCAACACCATGAACTGATAACATATCTATGAGGAGGAGCCATTTAGAGGATTTGTGAAGAAGGATTTGTAAATGCCATATGTTGATGTTGGGATGATCCACAAAAATATGGAAATCTGGATGCCTTCCCACCATTAATATTTTCTCTTCCACTAAGTTTCCCTCATTTTCCTCTGAATTTGGGTCG
Organism: Picea sitchensis; assembly: GCA_010110895.2. Classification (NCBI taxonomy): domain Eukaryota; kingdom Viridiplantae; phylum Streptophyta; class Pinopsida; order Pinales; family Pinaceae; genus Picea; species Picea sitchensis. The sequence continues at coordinate 38,421 of SNQJ01S0105351.1, forward strand.
TGCAGGACAATATAGCAAATTCTTGTTCTGTTTTTGGAGACGTAAAGGATCGGGAGGAGCTCTCTACTTTCATCTTCATCCTCCATGTTGCTGCAAGAATGGCCTCCTTCTCGTAACCCTTCATGAAGAATGTCGATTATCGAAACAGATGAAAATGATTTATGTTGGCCAGACAAATTATTCCACAACCAGGATAACTCCTCCTTGTCGTGGCTTGGTATGGGGCTAGGGTGTTGTATTTGACTTATGTGTTGTGTGATGTGGCTAACCCGTGTTGTGTTTGATGGAAGGTGTTGGAGATTGTCTCCCAACCAATAAATTTTCTAAAATAATCATTAAGTTTGTAAAAGAAAACCATGAGCATAAAACTTGACCATATAAACCAAAATTGGCTTTATAATACAATTTTTTATTTTTCCAGCAAACTCTCTTTTAATCCATAGTCAATGATTAAACATATTTTACTAATCCAAAGGCCAATTTATCTCAATCAAGGCATCATAGCACTATGTCAAGGGTGTATGGGATAAGGACCTCCACCCTTCCTGTACCTCCTCTATAATGAGGCGAGTTAAAATCTTAGCACTACCTCTATCATATGCAGTACCGGTGCTATGGAACGACACTTTTCGGTCCTACAGGAATAACCCAAATCCTGCAAAAAGGAGAAAATTGAATATTTAGTATCTAGATACTAACAGTTGGTATATGGTGTTGATGTACATTGTTGATGTACATGGTTGATACATGGTATGGTACCAGATTGATACTTTGTATGGTGTTGATGTACATTGTTGATGTTTGAGGCATATGGTACAAGTTATGGTACATGGTTGATACACGTTTGGTACAAGTTGTGGTGCATGGTTGATGTACAATTTGTTTCAGGTGTTGGTGCATGGTAGATGCACAGTTTGGTATAGATTGTGGTGCATTATTGATGCATGGTTTGGTACACATGTTGTTGTATGGTTGATGCACTTGGTGCAGTACAGGTTATGGTACACGATTGATGTTTGGTCTGGTATAGGTTGGTGGTTTGGTACATGATTGGTAGAGGAATGTGTTGGTAATGTTGGACATCTAATTGAGAGGTGTCCTTGGTATATAATTCATGTGAGAGGATCTGGTTGAGTATTGGTATCAGTGACAGGTTGGATATAGTGGCAGGTTGGACACAGTGACAAGTTGGCAGGTTACATGTTGATGTGACAATGATAGTGACAGTGACAGTGACAGTGAGAGTGACAATGGAAGTGGCAGTGAGAGTGGTAGTGATTGTGGTAGTGACAATTGGTCTACATTTATATTTCATGAAAGTAGGACGGGGCAGGGAAAGTGGGTTGTAGCCTCCTTTCGGTTGGTGCCAAATAAAATAGGGAGTTGGAGCTTCCTTTAGGTTGGATCTTGAGAATCAGGGGGTTGTAGCCTCCTTCTGGTTGGAGCCATATATTTTAGGGAGTTGTAGCTTCCTTCAGGTTGGAGTCTATAAATAGGTGGTCATAGCCTCCTTCTAGTTGTATCTGGAGAATTGGGAAGTTAGTGTTTACAATGAATGTATTATTTGATATATAATAAATCCTTTTTTGTCCCTTGGTCATGTATTAAGGAATAAAGTGAAGATTAAGGAAGAAGAAAGACAAAGTATGAATCATGTGGAAGGCACACAAATCGAGGAAGGGCCGAAGTGGTTAAAGAAGCATAAAAGAAGGAACAAAGTAAAGGAAAGAAAGTCGTTGAAAGAGAAGATCAAGGAAGACAAATCAACAAAGAAGATAGATCATGGAAAAGTCAGCAAACAGAAGAAGACACTAATGGGTGCTTTGGAGCACCTCGTGGAGAAGAAGGAGGAACATGTTGGCGAAGTCCTTGAAATGAGGGTTATGTGGACCTAGGGTTTTGGCAATGTGGATCTAGAGTTTTCGAAATGCGTATCTATGGTTTTGGCACCCGAGATTCAGTCTAGGGTTTTCTAAGAGTCATGGAATGTATAAATAGAGCTCTAGAAGATTTGAGAGGAGAGAGGAGATAGTGGTGATGATATGTAGAAGTGTTATGTTTTAGAGTACTCTTGTATTTTGGGTCTTCAATTGGGTGCGAAGATCAACTCTGTAGTTGGGTGCGCAAGGTTAGGAGCTAAATAAGAGAGAGAAAAGGATCTACAACTGAGTGCGTAGATAGAAATGTATATCTTCATCTATTCTATCAATAAACAAAGTTATGTGGATGTAGGCCTAGGGAGAGGGTGAACCATGTAAAATCGTGTTGTTCCATGTGGTTGATGTTTTGTTATTTAGTACATTTTATGTTGTTATTTCACTGTTATTTTTCTTGTTTAAGATAAGAAGATATAACTTACTTCGTGAAGATAATCATAATATTGTTAAGAATCTTTGGGCTATTTTACATCGTTGTTTTGAATCATCTTGTGTTTCCTCTAGTTGTATACACATGTGTCCTACAACCCCCCTATTGCTACTTCGGGTGAGACTTCATCTGCTTCGCAGGTGTTTCCATATGGACCAGTAGTTATGGTTTATTGGTGCGTTTTTAGAGTTGAACCCTGGGTCTGCCTCTGTGCCAAAAAAATTTGGATTGTCAGAACCCTTGTACTACTTGCAGCTACTGTAACTCATTTGACCATGTCATTGAAGACTGTCCAGTATTTTTAGCTAAATTTCATGAAAGACAAGGTGGAAACCAGCAAGCCCAGAAAATAACAGTTGAACCCCACGATTAGGAACCCAAAGTCACTATTATTACTAAAGGATGCGTTGTCACAAGAGAAGATAGGGTTCCTCCAGGAAAGAATACAAATGGATCAAGGATCATAAGAGCTTCAGAGAAGGTGCCATTGTTTGATCCAAGGACAAAAATCATACTTTTGAAGAAGAAGAAGAGAAATCATAGGTGAACATGCTTCTTCATATAGGGCACAATCATAAGTAAGGGAATGTGAAATGCCTCCAACATTTGATCAGTCTACCCCACCTAGACAAGGAAAAGAGGTAAGAAATATTGGGGACTTCTTGTATACTTGTATTGATTTGATTAAATATGAAAGATTTGTGCAGGAACTACAACACCTGATAAGACAGTATGGAATTAGAAGAGTATATCCTTTGCTAAGTAGAGTTATGAACCAAGTATCTAGAAAAATTAGGGCAAGAAAGGAACTACACCTTAGTGCTCAGATTGGAGACTATGACATGGACTATGTGGTCCTCGACCTGGGATGAGAAGTAAATGCTATGATGAATCAGACTTGGGAATTGATGGGAAAACCTAAATTGATTTACTCTCCTATTAGGCTCAAGATAGCTAATCAACAGGCAGTGATCCCCTTTGGAATACTAGAGCATGTCCCTATGGACATCGATGGAGTGAGGACATTTGTAGAATTTGAAGTGATCGAAATTGTTGATGATAGATTTCCATATCCTGCATTATTGGGTATTGATTGGGATTTCGACAATTTGACTGTTAATGACCTGAAAAAGAGAAGAATGAAATTTGAAGGTGATGGCCTTAGGGTCATTGAACCTCTTGATCCCGATGAAGGTCGTAGATACATATAACCTATAAGAGAAGAAGACAATGCCTATTATCTAGATAAAATCTATAAATTGACAATGAGACATTAAGATTATATTAATCCTACATTATATGGAAATATAAGTTGGCGAAGTGAAAGTGCATGCTCGTCAGATTCAGAAGAAGCATTGGAAAATTGGCAGAACAGAATGTATGAAGTCTCTACATGGAGGTGTGCTAGATTGACTAAGGTAGTTTGCTCCATTAGCACAGAAGTAAGTAATCTTCCTACATTTTATGGCTTGAATAATTTAGAGACATTTCTATTTGAATTTGAAGGGATTGTACCAATACAACAGAGGTTGTTGGCACTAGATGAAGCCTTGAAAGCAACACCAGTTAGATGGTGGGGAACACACAAGAAGAACATCCCAGAGTGGGTACAATGTTGCACCTTGTTGACAGTGCACTTTTCAGACCAAGTTGAAGGTTTCAAAGTTCGATACACATGTCAAATTTGTCCTAGGGACCATGTGCAAATTTGTGAGGAAGCCTGGAAAATCATTCCTAAAGAACAGTGGGTACATAAATTCATTAACACCTTAGATACTATGCCCATCAACTGGTATCTTCAAGAATAACTATGCCTAGTCACTACATATTGGTATGGTATGATATAGAACTTTATAGATACGTTCCTATCTGAAATTCAGTACCCCACAATAGATCAGGATTTACAAATTGTAATAAAGAAGGTCATTGAGGAGGCACCTAAACCCCCTCATGAACAAGAAGAAGATGAATGGATTGTGCCTCTTCAATGGTTACAAGGTTTTTATAATATTAATGTTGATGAGGATGATGACCCTAAGAATGTGAACATTTCAGAAACTGAAGGACAAAGAGATATACTAGGGATAGGGATTGAATTACCTTTTGTTGGGAATCCTATTAAAAAAAATAAAGATAATATGGGAACAGAGAAAGCACCTAGGTTGGAAAATTGTTGGAGACTATTCGGATGATGCTACTATTGGTATGATTACAGAACTATTGCATGAGCATCAGGACTTGTTTCCAACCAAGTTCATAGACATGAAGGGAATTAAAGGGCCCATGGGAGAAATGAAGATTCCTTTTAAAGCAGATGCAAGGCATGTCAAGAGAGGCCTTATAGACTGAATCCCAAGTACAAGCATAAAGTTAAGACTGAATTAGATAGAATGTTAGAAGAAGGAATTATAGAACCAGACGAAGAATCTGAATGGATCAACCCTATGGTGGTCCAAGATAAGCAGACAAGAGAAATCATAATCCATGTAGATCTAAGGAAATTGAATGATGCATGTTTACATGATCCATTTCCTACACATTTTACTAATGAAGTTCTAGATAATGTAGGAGGACAAGAAGTTTATTCATTCACAGATGGATTTTCAGGCTATCACCATATCAGAATTGCTAAGGAGGACAGACATAAGACTACATTTGCAACAGAATGGGGTTCTTTTCAGTACATTGTGATGCCTTTTGGTTTGAAGAATGCACCAACCATATTTTCTAGGGTGGTGGTCGAAGAATTTAAGGAATTTTTACATAAGTTTTTGGAGACCTACTTTGATGACTGGACTGTTTTTAGCCTATTGAAAGATCATATTGAATGTTTGAGATTAATGTTGGATAAGTGCAGGCAATGTCAGATTTCCCTGAACTTGAAGAAGTGTATTTGCTTTTCACCTTTTGGAGTGTTGTTAGGACACATTGTGTGTAAGCAGGGGTTGTTGGTATATCCTTCCAAGATTTCTATCATTGTTGATCTACCTCCTCATACCTCGATTAGACAGTTGTGCACTGCATTGGGACACATTAGATATTACATAAATTTTATTAAGGGTTACGCATAGATAACAACATCGATGGAGAAGCTATTAAAGAAGGATAGTAAGTTTCAATGGACAGAGGAATGTCGACAGAGCTTCGATGCATTAAAGTAAAAAATGATCACTGCGCCTATTTTTATTTTTCCATATTGGAGTAAGGAATTCCATGTTCATGTCGATGCTTCATCCATTGCATTAGGAGCATTTTTAGCACAGCCAGGTGAAGGATATATTGACCACCCTATAGCCTTTACTAGCAGTAATATTTCTACATCTGAAGTGAATTATACTACCAATGGAAGAGAAGGCTTAGCTATGGTATATGCGCTGCATAAGTTTAGACACTACTTGTTGGAGGACATTTTAATATGTTTACTGATCATTCTTCATTGAAGTACTTATTCAACAAGCTAGTGTTGGGGGGAAGAATATGTAGATGGTTATTATTATTCCAGGAGTATGAATTTGAGATTGTGGTCAATCCAGGAAGAATGAATAAGTGACCTGACCACTTATCCAGGATAGAACATGGAGAGGAACCTACCAGTTTGGATGATACACTACCAAATGAAAAGTTATTGGCCATAAGGAAAGTTGATGATAACTTCATCAAGATATTCTAGTTCCTTCCCACAGGAATGGCACCTCGTGAGTATGCAATTATTCAAAAGAAACAATTGGTAGTCTGCGCTGCATATTTTCAACCTATAGCTGGACATTTATATAAGATGGGACCAGATGAGATCTTAAGAAGATGTGTTATGGAGTCAGAAAATCCATTGATTCTTGCAGAAGAACATGAAGGCATCGCAGGAGGACATTATGTAGGGAAATAAACAACGCAAAAGGTTCTCAGAGTTGGCCTCTAGTGGCCCACTTTACATAAGGATGCTAAGGAATACCACAGAGCCTGCGATATATGTCAAAGAGTATGGAAGCCTTCTAGAATGGATGGGATGCCTTAGCACCTCAGTTAACTTTACAGGCATTTTTGAAATGGGATATTGACTTTGTGGGACCTATCAACCCACCATGAAAGCACACAGGAGCTTGATATATCATCACTGCTACAGAGTATTTGACAAAATAGGTAGAAGCAAGAGTAGTTAAAGACTATAGTGTAGCTACAACTGCACGGTTCATCTCTGATGATATCATAACCAAATTTGGATGCATGAAGATCCTTATGAGTGATAAAGGCACACACTTCATTAAAAAAACTATTGAATCCTTGAATCAAGAGTCCGAAGCTCACCATCAGAAGAGAACACCATATCACCCACATGTGAATGGTACAGTCGAAGCTTTCAATAAGATTTTGGAGATGGCACTGACTAATATTTGCAGTTTTAACAGAGATGATTGGGATTTGAGAATTCTAGCAGTGTTATGGGCTTATCGAACTACTTGCAAAAAATTGACAACACAAACTCCCTTCAAGTTAGTTTATGGCCTGGAAGCAGTGGTACCTATGGAATATTTGCTTCCTAGTTTAAGAATTGCAACATTTATAGGTATGGATGAAACCGGCACTATTCAACACAGGCTCGCGTAGTTGATGGAACTAGAGGAATATAGGTTCATTGCAGAATTTCATCAGCAGGTGCAAAAAGGAAAAGAAAAGGCTTACCATGATAGACATATCAAGAAGATAGCATTTAAACGAGGAGATTTGGTACTTTTATATGACAGAAAGTTCATGAAGCATCTAGGAAAGTTCAAGACACATTGGCTTGGGCCATTCGAGGTTGTCTATGTTACAAAAGGTGGAGTTGCACAACTGAAGACTCTTAATGGAGAATGGAAGGATGGTTTAGTAAATGGAAGTCGGTTGAAGATGTATTGTGACAACCAGCTGCCTCACAACTCTCATTAAAAGCAAAGGAGGAAGGGTCTAGGTACCAAGTGTAGTTGGAATTGGGTACTAGTCATAGAAAATACAGTTTGCACACGATAGGGAGGGACAGAGCAGAAAGCAGAGGCTTCTTCGCATAGTATGTAGTTGAAGTACTACAAAGGGCTCAACCTTGCAATGACTTGGGACAAGTCACATGTGAGTGTTGGGGGAATGTTGGCCCTTGGTCATGTATTAAGGAAGAAAGAGAATATTAAGGAAGAAGAAAGACAAAGTATGAAGAGTGCATAAGGAACATAAACCGAGGAAGGTTCGAAGTGGCTAAAGAAGAATAAAAGAAGGAATAAAGTAAAGGAAAGCAATTCGTTGAAAGAGAATATCAAGGAAGACAAAGCAACAAAGAAGATAGAACGTGGACAAGTAGGCAAGTGGAAGAAGACACTAATGGGTTCTTTGGAGCACCTTGTGGAGACGAAGGAGGAATAGGTCGGTGAAGTCCTTAAATGAGGGTTATGTGGACCTAGGGTTTTGGCAATGTGGATATAAAGTTTTGGCACCTTGGATTCGGTCTAGGGTTTTCTAAGAGTCATGGAATGTATAAATAGAGGTATAGAAGAGTTGAGAGGAGAGAGGTGATAGTGGTGTTGAGATGTAGAAGTGTTATGTTTTAGAGTACTCTTGAATTTTGGGTCTTCAGCTGGATGTGAAGATCAACTCTGTAGCTGGGTGCACAAGGTTAGGAGATAACTAAGAGAGAGATAAGGATATACAGCTGAGTGTGCAGATAAAAATGTATATTTTCATCTATTATATCAATAAACATAGTTATGTGGACGTATCCCTAGGCAGAGGGTGAACCACGTAAAATCGTGTTGTTCCATGTGGTTGATTCTTTGTTATTTACTACCTTTTATGTTGTTATTGTGCTACTATTTTTCCTGTTTAAGATAAGAAGATATAACTTACTTTGCGAAGTTAAGCATGATATTGTTAAGAATCTCTGGGCTATTTTCCGTTGTTGTTTTGGAATCATCTTGCATTTCCTCTGGTTGTAGACACCTATGTCCTACAAGCCCCCTATATCTACTTCGAGTAAGACTTCATCTTCTTTGCATGTGTTGATGTAAGGGCCAGTATTTAGGGTTTGTTGGTGCGCTATTAGATTTGAACCCTGGGTCTGCCCCTGTGCCAACAACATTCCATGGTTTTCTCCCATTTCAGTTTCCACATAAATTCAGGTGTACTATGTACTTGATGTGATGTTTTTTATGTGATTTTTCTTATTCTCATGATATATTGTTGATAAATTTAAATATTATATACTATGATTAAAAGTGGTATAAAGTGATCATACTAATTTACCCCCCCGCTCAATATTCCAACAATTTGAATCAGAGCAGGTTCCTTCAACAAACATTTTAACCATTGGAAGGTAGATCATGGAGATCAAGAATAGTGCATACACAGATAATAGAATACCATGGTTTGATGGTCAGATTGGTTATAACTATGAGATTTGGAATATCAGGATGAAAACATTTCTACACGCATAGGGGTTTGATGTTTGGAAATCAATTGTTATAAGATACACCACTACAAAGAAATCAATGACAGCAGCCAAGAAAGAATTAAAAATAAATAACAAAATAGCAATGGATTTCATCTGGGAAGGATTATGTGATTCAGTGAAAGACAAAGTTGGAAAATGTTCATCGGCTAAAGAAATTTGGGATACACTACATAATCTATATTTCTCTCCCATCACAGAATCAGAGAATGCTAAAGAATATGTAGGTACATAACAAGAAGAGAGATGTTCATCATGTCAGATGGATTCATAAGAAGAAAATTGTGAATTCCCCCCACGCGGGGGTTTGGGGGCAATTCCCCAGAGAAATTTTTTCCTACCTCGAGAAACGTGTCACATATTTAGGTAGTTTTCGACACATGGTTTATTTGTCGATGGTTTTCTATTTCTGGTTAAGGAATTAGGGTTGTTGATTAATCCAGGTCATTGGGTTATGGTTTTGGATGCCACTGGATTTTATATATATATATATTGTATTGTAAACAATGTATCATGATGAATGAATATAGAATATGTTAGTTTTCTCGATTTGCGTTTCTAGGGGAAAAATATGTGTGTAATGTTTGTATTTTCTATTGTATCATTTATGTTATTTTACTGAAAATATGTTTGCAATAAATATTTTACAAGGTTAAAATCTACATTTGGTATCAAAGCTTTGTTGGATTCAGGGGGACGCCTCTGTGGTAAAGGGTTTGGCTCGGGACTGTGATAATCCTTGCTACAGTGGGAGATCTGTCGTATTGATTTTTCAGGTGGAAAGAAATGGAAAGCAATTCGAAAATGGATATCAAGAATTTTAATGGGAAAAGTTTTGAGCTGTGGAAGCTCAAAATGAAAGATCTTTTGGTGGATAGAGATCAGTGGATCACGGTAGATCCAGCTACTGCACCTACAGGAACTTCAACAGATGACTAAAAAAAGTTGGATCGAAAGGCAAAGAGAACAATCCGACTATGTATCTCTGATTCAATATTACTGAACGTGTAAGTGGAAGCTACAACCAATTATTTATGGGAAAAGTTGGGGAAGTTGTATTAGACTAAGTCCCTAGTAAGTAAACTATTCCTGAGAAAGAAGTTGTATAACCTGAGGATGAGAGATGGAGATTTAGTGGCAAAGCATTTGAATGCCTTCAATAATGTTGTAAGTCAGTTAGTATCTATTGAGATTTATATTTTAGATGAAGATAAATGTATCAGTTTATTCTGTTATTTACCAGACTCGTGGGATAGCCTGGTTGTGGCCATAGATAGTAATACAACTGCCTTGAAGTTTGATGAATTTCTCTCATCCTTGTTTTTGGAGGAGATGAGATGGAAGAACATGGAAGGAAAGAGAACATACACATTATTTGCAAGAGGACGTTCCCAGGAAAGAAATAGATCTAAGTTCTCAAGTGGGAGATCTAAGTCTAAGGGTAGATCTAAATCTCCTAAAATTTTTGTAAAGGTATGTTGGAGATGTGGAAAAGAAGGGCATTACAAGAAGTAGTGTAGATCCAAAATTGAGAAAAAGAAGGGATCAAAAGAATCTCCTTCTACAAAAGAAAATACCTTCAAGGAAGAAGGAGGGGATGTGTACTTTTCTTCTTCAAGCACACATGCAGATCATGAGGAATGGTTGGTTTACTCAGGTGCATAATTTCATATGTATCCCCATAGGGAGTGGTTTTGCGAATATGAAAGGTATGATGGAGGTAAAGTTTTATTAGGTGATGACTCGACAACCAGAATCATAGGTTGAGGAAAATTCAAGTTGAGTCTCATAGATGGAAGGATTAGAACACTGCATGGTGTTATGTGTAGAAATTTCAATACAAATTAAGTATTTCCTGCAATTCTCCTGATCTAACAATTATATGCCACTATTAAATACATAATCGCTTCTACTATTATTCTTGTGGAAAATTAAACCACGATCACAAAGTGAAATATCAAGAACACATAACACATAAGTTTTTTCGGGAAAGCGTAAAGCTAAAAACCCCACTATCATATATTATGTAAATCATGAATCATGAAACAATCTCATACAAAACTCTAATCCAAGAGTTCTCATTACAATACAATCGTCTCACACTGTCATACACAAATCAGAAAATACATGTGCCAATTCTTTGTGTCCAGATAGCTTGCCTCCTCTGCACAATCCCTGCAATTAGAATTCTCACAATTGATTTCAAATTGCCTAGTTTGCACATGCTCATAAGCATATCCACTGCATGTGTGATTGCATGAGTGCACTTCACTCAAATCACAATTGATAGCCAAACTGTCCCTTTCACCTATTAACTCAACTAGGTCTCCACTAGATCTGACATGCATGTAGTTAACCGTGGTGAATCTTTAGTTGCATGTGAGTTCACTGATTTATTGAATTCTCATTAGTGCAAGTTTGGTTACAACTAGTACAACTGAGCTTAACTCACTTAGCTACACTTATAATTCTGTTACAATTCCAACTCACTCAGTTATAAATGAGATAATAGATTAATATTTATTGTCCAATTTATTTAAGGGAAAAGTAAATTAGACACAAGTTCCTTGTTGACTTTTCAACACTCCCTCTCAATAAGAAAGGGATTATCCTTCACCCCAATCATGTCGCTATGATATTCAAATTTTCTCCTGGTGAGTGCCTTCGTCAAAATGTCTGCATCCTGATCTTCCATAGGAATGTATTGAAGCAACATGATCTTCCACTGCACACAATCTCTAAGATGATGATACCAAATATCTATATGCTTAGATCTATTATGAAACACAGGATTAATCGAGAGTTTAATGCAACTATGATTATCACAATAAATCATTGTCGGATCTAAATGAAAACCAAACAAACCAACCAAGATCTTTCTCATCCAGATAGCCTCACATGCAACTTGACTCGCTACCATGTATTCCACTTCCGTTGAACTAAGTGCCACGGATATTTGTTTCCTACTGTACCAAGAAACAATTGTAGATCCGATAATAAAGATCCCCCCTGATGTGCTCTTTCTATCTGTTGGGCTACCCACCCAATGTGCATCCATGAATCCATGCAACTTCACCTCATCCGTCTATCTGTACCATAATCAATACTCAGATGTGCCCTTCATATATCTCAGGACATGCTTACCCGCCTTCCAAAAGAGTTTGGTAGGCTTAACCATCGCTTGACCTAGCTGGTTAACCGCATAGCAAATGTCCAGTCTCGTGTTCAATAAATACATTAACGAACCCACTGACTGTCGATAGACAGTAGCATCCACTATTTCTCCAGAAGTATCATCCTCTTTCCTCCAGTTTCCTGGAAGATGAGTATCCATGGGTTTGCAGCACTCCATGTGAAACTTACCCAGTATCTCCCTTGCATACTTGCCTTGAGACACAAAACGTTCACCATCTCGCTGTCATATTTCCAATCCAAGGAAATAATGAAGAAGGCCCATATCCTTCATCTCGAACTCCTTTGCAAGGTCATCCTTGCATGAGTGTATCAACTACTCATCACCAGTCAGTATTAAATCATCAACATAAAGAACAATGATTAAAAGATTACCCTCCACCACAATTTGGTATAGGTTTGCATCCACTTCACTTTTGGTGAAGCCCAATACGGTGAAATAGTTGTCTATGCAAGTGTACCAAGCACGGGGTGCTTGCTTCAACCCATACAATGCTCTCTTGAGTCTGCACACATGTGAGTCTCTGTCAAAGGTCTCAAAACCTTCTGGTTTTTCAATGTACACTTCTTCCTCAATGATCTCGTTGAGGAACATAGTTTTTACATCCATCTGATGAATGCGCCATCCCATCTGCGCTGAGAGTGCAAGGATGGATATTATGGAAGAGTACCTTGCGA
>SNQJ01S0105352.1:0-10361 GCA_010110895.2 Picea sitchensis
AAGACAACCATGTGGATGCAAATCCACAGACTGCACAGATAAGTATTGTGCTAGATTATGAAAATTTCCCTCTTGAATTTTGAACAACAATAAAATGTTTTTGCATGAAATTGTGATTAATATGCTTATTGTCCAAGATTACTGAAGGCAAGTGATGAAGCCCAAGAGTCTGGAAAGGACTTGGTCAAGGAAGATGATCAATACTTCTGAAGCAGCTGAATGATAAAGGCATGGCATGTGTTACTCAGATAGAACACCAAGGACAAAGTTCCTTTTAAGGGGGAGGGGATTGTAATACCCATGTTTACCCCAACTTATAATTAATCATTAATTATGATCACAATGTTATGGGATGGGAACAATGTAAATGTATATTTTGTTTATATTGCCAACGACTGACTATGGGGGTGATGCCTTGAAGTACTGGCCATGATATCACTAGAGGAAACAATAGAGGGGGTCCACTGTGTCAAAATGACCCAAATTTCCCCTTGATGAAATAATAAGCCTCGTACTGATTCCAAGGAGAAATAAGTTAATAAGAAAGTGACTAGTGGTTGAACAATCAACTACCCCAATGAAGAGAAGCATGGAGGGTCTAGCCGAGGAGACAAAAAAATGTCAGCCCGAAGTACCACATAGGGCAGTTTTTCCTGCAGGCCCAGACTGACCCAAGTTTCCTTCTGATAGAAGGAACAGTACAGGTTTGAAACCTTCCCAAGGAGGAGAAAGGTGTACAATATACGTGCGATAGTAGACATGAGGAAACATAAGCACACAGGGTGCGTGTGACCCATATATGCTAAGAGGAAGAAAGGAAAAGATGAGGTGGATCTTGTTATTGGAGAGAACCCAGAAAACCTGACTTGAATAGGAGGTCATGGGATTGATGCTGAGGGAGCATCTGATAAACCTCTTAGGCGATAGAGGCCGTGACAGAGAAATAATATTTGAGAAACTGCAAAATTTCCCTAGTGATATCATGGCTTGGCACAAGGGTGGCCAGAGTGCTAAGAATGAATGCCTCTGAACCTATGGTTGGGTGGAAAGGAGAACACCCACAGTTAGTTGGTCGGTGATCGACTGTAATAGATAAGTATTTCATTTACCCTGTGCACTTGGATTGAAATGCATTTTGAATGACTGATTTTTATTATCTCTGAGTTAATTGGGTAATGATTGTTTTATCTATTTTCAAAGTTTATATGCATGTGTGTGTATTTAATGGTTGGATGAATGAACCTTTGAAGTTCTATAAGTTTCCATTGTTTTTTTTTCCGTCATCCTGGTGCAAGGAATACACATATACCCATATGATTATAAAATATCGAAGGAGAGACCCATGCAGAGTGTGCAGGGACAACACTTAGTGAAGCGTTGAAAGGTTCTCAAGGTGAGCGAATTCTAGGAGTGTGCAGGAGACTTTTATAAGTCTCAAGCTCTGGAAAGATAATGAGATTTAAGTCTCGAAAGGGAGGATTCATCTATTTGTAGGACGAGAGGATGAGATCTATTCGGGAGGAATCACATTCTTTCATGACTATTGGGTCTGGAGAATAAGCGCGAGTGTTTACCCCTTGAGTCTTTTCGACTTCACGAGTTTGACGGATGTTGTGTGTTCCTAGTAAAATAGGTTATTTCTTCGAAGTCCCAGGGCCCAAATTTAATCTGGGCCATTGGTAGTAGAGGGACACATGGTCCTTAGATCAATGGTTATCCGATGAAATCAAAGTGCGATCACAAGAGCGTGCAAGTTTCCCGAAGCTCCGAAGGCTAGAGAAAATCCTATTTGTTGGCGCTAGGTGCACATGGCGATAGATTGAGTGTGGTTCGAAGTTTGACACTCTGGAAGATCTGAGGTGTGTTTCACTTTGGGTCGAGAATTGTCGGAGGCCTGAAGGCCGGAGTAGATCTCCACTGCCCATTATAGAGTGCACGTGGACCATTGATCATAGTTCTTTGCATGTTCAAAGTTCAGAATTCCATAAGGAAGTGTAGTTCAAGGCAAGGAAACCTCTGAATGCCAAAGTTATGAAGTGACATGAAACGTCGATTTGAGAATGCATTGGTATCCCTCATGTCTGTTGGATCCATATTGTAGTCAACACTTTGACGAAGTCTTACTTCGGGAGGAAAATGGTGCCATGACATTAAACTCCTTGATATCTAGAGCTACGAATAACTGTAAACCATAGATATAGAGACCCTTTGGTGTCTCTATTGACTGTTATATATATACCATGGTTAGCTCGGTGTTGACCACTCTAGGAGCAAGGAGTAAGTCACACCACAAACTCCCAGAATGTTGAAGTTACGAAGTAACGAAGGTCGTAGATCCATGGATTACACAGACACACCTTGACCGTGAGATCGAAAGGCTCAGAAGGTCATCAGTACGAGATGGTGTGGAAAACTGACATCATCCAGGGTGACATTGACCCACGAACGATGTGCCACATGTCACCTGGATTCGTACATTTTTCATACCCTATATGTCCATTAAAATGTGACACGTGTCACCCACTGAAGTGGCCATGCATCATCTCTGCCTTGCTRTGTGTCACCTCCCTGGCACACATTTGTTTTTCTTACTGGTGGGGGAGTACTTAGGACCCACCTATCCTTACCCCTGCTTTTAATATGTCACCTCGAGCAAGGGTGAACCCTTTAGGAGTCTAGGACTTCGAGACTTTGGTGGTCTGGGGTGCAGTATCATAGATAAGACAGAATGTTCGAAGGCTGGAGCCACATGGCCCTCAACTAATAGTGCTCGAAGAACTTTGGGAGACCATAACTTGCAATCCAAAGCTTGGATTTGAGCCTGATAGCAATTGTTGGAACGCTATGATTGAGTAGACGAGGATGGAGACCTCAAAAAGAAGATTTGAAATGATTAAAGTGAGAAATTTTTTGATTCCCCATCCCTAGAAAGGGTACTTAGGGGTCGGGTGTGTTACATGAAGGATGCTATATTAGGTGTGAAGGCACCTTATTTATGGGTTGAATATATGATGTTGCTTCACTATAGAAGGTAATTTGAAGTCACATGACATGTGAACCTTCTAAGGTATGTATGTTGAATACATGATTCTTCTTCTATACTAACGTCGATAAAAATATGCTATGCACTCACAATTTTATATAAATTAATGATGTGTGTGTCTATTTTGTATTGTCATTATCTTTTGCTTGTGCATGGTTGTGTGGAACATGAATTCCCTCAGGACCTGTGACGTGCCATATAAATATTATATGCATTTGTCCATTGGATAACATCAAGGGAGATTCATATGGCTATCATTCCATGGTGGCATTGAGAGATAGATAATATTTTTTGTATGTTTGAGAAGGAACTTCCCACGATTTTTATGGACTTGCAAGTCTATATTCTAATTCACCTACTTGTTGAGGTTGAATTAGTTGGGGTGCTCTAATGTTGTTGGATGTTCTTCATAGAGAGGTACATGAAAATATTGAAGGGGTTTGTTTGACGAAGGGAAAAACCATAGGACTCTATGGTAGAGGGCTACATAATATACGAGTCATTCTATTATTCCAATGAGTACATCAAGCAAATTGACGACACTATGGGGGTAGTCATTTGGGACAACCATCAATATGAGGACAAAAGGGAAGGGGAGCTACTCCAAACAAATAGAAAAAGGCACTTGATAAAGAGTAATTCATTTGTATTTTGGTAATATAGTGAAAATAAATTGTTTACATTGAAGTTGATAATATATATTTCATCCCATGCTATTCATTTTGAATTCTTGAATACATCAACGGATTTAAAAATTGATGCCATCAATAAATTCTTTCTTTAATTTGATAATATATATTTGATCTCATGCCATTCATTTTGAATTTTTGTATACATCAACGAATTTATGAGTTGACAACATCAATAAATTCATTCTTTACAACGTGAAGACAACACGACCATGGGTTTCATTGTATGAAGAGAAAAGAAGGAAATGAGATAGTGACAGGAAATAAGTCAGAGGGTTGAATGGTAGAAGCATGCCTTATCACGATCATTTAAAATAAAATATGCCAAAAATGTCCCAATAATTGGGTGGATGACCATATACAAGGGAAATATGTGGTGTCTGGTCATAACCCACGTGGAAAAGATATGGATGCACTAAACATAGGGATCATGTGCAACAACTCTATAATAATCTCTATGAGTACCACGTTCTATTTATAATATTGAACATTTGAATTGTAACATGTATTATTTTTTTATTAATGCTTAAGTTATTAGACATATGACACCATCCTTTGTTCACATTTTTACAGGTGCATTTGTTCCCATCTATGTGGACATATGGATATCATTTTCACACTGAGTATGATAATGACAGACATATCAAACAATATTGTAGAGTGGAGTTCATGTTCAACCAGTCTAGTCGTGATAGCCACTGTGATAAAAACCTAATAGAAGGGAAATTAGGTTACATTGGAAAGATACAAGAGATCATGCAAGTGGACTTCTCATCATTTCGATGTGTTATTTTTTGTTGCAAGTGGTGGGATACCTTCGACCGAAGAAATGTAAAGGAATATTTTGATAGTGGGCTAATATGTATTAATTCTAAAAAAAATGTAGGTTGAAAGTAAGGAACCTTGTGTTTTCCCAAAACATCGCAACCAAGTGTTTTTTTACCCAATATGTTGGATGGGGATTGGTAGTTCATAGTGAGACATGATACAGGATATAAACATCTTTTTGAGAAAAACAATGTTACAATGCAAAGTGAAGAAGATAATAATGGTGATGGAAACGAAGATTGATTTGTAAATGAGTTGTTTCGACATTTATATTGTGGATATGTCATTCTATTATGGGTATATATAATGGCCAATTATGGTTTTTTTTCTTCACTTTATAATTATGTTGGATATGAAAAGTTAACAACCATTTACAACCACCATATTGAAAATACATTAAATAGTACAAGCATAAGATGTGGTTTTGATATTTTTTTATTGTCATACTTATTGTTTATTATATAAAATTTATGTTGTATTGTATTAACATATGTTTATGTTAAAATTTCAATTACTAAGAATTAATTAAGATATCACAAAGGTGGTGCATATAGTAGTAAAGATTTATTATAAATTATATTTTATTTAATAAAAAAATGAAGATATTAAAAATCAAACCTACAATTTTTTTATTGTTTGAAAAAATAAAAATTCAAATAAATATATACTTACTTTGATGGAACTTATAAAGACAATTCCAACAAAATAACTGTGTGCAACATCTATGCTTTATGCAATCACAATTGTGGTGTTGGCATTACTGACTTTGATGACATTCCCAACCTTAAATAGTGCAATTATCATGGCCTTCACCTATTCCACTCCATCCTTTGGTTTTACAGTCATATAAACTTATATTAATCATTCTTTTTACATTCTCCTTAAAATAAGTTTCAATACAGGAAGGATATGGAAATTCTAAAAGATTTTTTTTCTAGAGCCTAGTTAGAATTAAGAAAAAATTTAATGATCCATACTTATCTAAAAGTATAGAAACCTTTGTCAATTTTACTAATTCTTAAAATACTAATTATAAAATGTTGGGTGCTATTCGTTTTTAATAGAAGATTCATAAAGTTTGTATTAGAGTAAAAAGTTGTGAAACCATTTCATCAAAAGTATATAGATCAAAATGTATTATTGTTATCTATATTAAGTATTTTAAATTTAATTGAATAAATTTAATATATCATAATAGTTGGATAATATAAATTAATAAAATCTTTGGAAGAAAATATTGATAGAATATAATAATTGTGATTTTAGTAAAAAATTACATTACAACTTTGTCTTGTAATATTTGAATAATAAAAATAATAAAAACAACATTATCATTACATCATCATTTCTTTTTGTAAGATAACTTTTTCTATATTAAAGTATAAATGGAAAAATTATAGGTGCTCTGCTACTGGCCTGTAACTCAAGAAACCAACACAGTAGCAGAACAATTACTTCTTTAGGCTAACTACCTGGGATATATCAAAAAATAAACTGTTACCATTTGTACAATGTTTTCCCAATAACCCATCATCACTGTTAATTACATTCGTATCTTTTATATGAGGATTGGCAACCTGGTTGCTAGAACTATATAAAATATAATCATCTAAAAGACAAAGCATTGAAAATTAAGCTGTGGAGGAAGGGATATCATCCATCGAAACCTGGGGGATGTCGTCATTGAGGTCACTAAAGATAAATCCCACCGTATTGACTGCCATGAGGTTGATATTTTGTAAATTTCTTGGAGTTGCAACTGAATATACTCTAGCTACATGGAGAGCTCATTATGAGCATTTAGTCTATCAGTTAAAGATTTTCTCAAAAGTTATTTAAAATGCTAGTATAAATCGATGGTGTGGAAATATTTTTTCTCCCGAGAATGAGTAGAACCTATGTTAAGGATCCAATGCATAAATTTGACATCAATTTCTCCATCATGGTTCAATCTCCTCTCCTGTAAAACCTTTTCTTCGAAACTGTCCATAACGACCTATGATTCTGGTGTAGTGTGAGTGGCATAGATCTTAGAAGCTATGAATCACTCTCGATGAGCATGAAAGAGTGATAGTTGAACCCATTGATTTTTGCCTCATCATGCAGTCCTTGACCTATGCATCCTGCCTCACTATCTATTATAATGTCTATGAGCCCCTAGTGCAAGTTTTGACTAGGGTTATTAGGGAACCAAGAGTCCATTTAATTACTAAACTCAATTTTGGATTTTCTGAGCCGTAGAAACAAAAAGGTCAAATGACGACTTATACCATCTCCTTTTCTAATATTACTCATCCCCAGGTGAACATACTAACATCTTTACTTCACCTTGAATTTCTTAGTGTCCGACCTACATCCTCGGATTCAGGTTTGAGAGGGGGGTGACTATAGAGGGTCGTCATTGTTGGATCAAACAAGAACAACGATATGTTTTGGCATGGTGAGGTAACAATTCCATTGTGTGTGAATCTCCTCACTGATAACGTTCATAATTGGATTTAAATCCATTCTAAAATTCCATCCAAGTCATAACATTTTGGCTTGCGTAACGTTACGCTGTCGAAATTTATCTTGACTAAGTTTTCACTTGTGGGAGTTGGGATACCCAGCTCGGTTAATGAGTGGTAGCTCGACCTTGCGAGGTGATTTGGGTGCTATAATTCTATGGTATTGTGTGCATGGCCCCTTTGCGGCTTGGGGGGCTCAGGGGGAAGAAGAGTACCCCTAACATTGGGTGGTAGGTACCGGTGAGGTCACATCGGTTGGCAAGTGAGATCTGGACGGAGAATGCGCAGGACAACGATTGTGAAGCATTCACATTTGGCTACGGTACGTATGTGTATATTTGTATTGAATGATGGTTAAATTATGTTCCTGTGCCTTCAGTTAAGGTACTTCTATTGTGTTAAAGTTTATGTTTTATTTAGCGTAATACTATCCAGAGATTTCCTTTTTATCCTTCAGCGAAATTGTTTTGATGAGCCCAACATTTTATGATCAAAGAATTCAAAGTTATCCCAGCCTTATGCTCACTATACTTTTGATTTGATTTCCAATGGAGAAACCAAACTCCGAATGAAAATGACTTCTCTACATTTTTATTGTTTTTAATACAAAGAAAAATTGTGTTTTTATCTTCTGTTCCTTTATCCTTAAGTTATTAGTTCGCGCCTGAGCATTTGGCCAGGAGCCGAATCGACTGTATTTCACTCCGGTGTTAAAGATTTAGATTCAAATGCCCTGCTTTCTTGTGCATGGATAATAAGTGTAGGATAATTTCTCTGCCCAACAAGGAATTATCTCCTGGGCGTTTATTCCCTTCATTGCTCTACGATTATTGTGTTTTACTCTCTGCGCATTGATTCTCTACGTTTGATTCTCTGTGTTTTAATTCTCTGCATTGTGATTCTCTTCATTTTGATTCTCAGAGTTGTATTGATTCTCTCCGTTTTGATTCTTTGCAATTTATTCTCTGCAATTCCTCTAAGAATAATTTCCTTAACTCTTAATGAAATCACAACTATAAATGGATTTACATAATAGTTAGTGGCCACTTTAAAATACATTTGACCATGGAGGGTCAGACAGATCCTTCTCCCACTGGTTTCGTGCTTGTTGATTATATGTCTAGGTGGATGGTGCCTGGAGCCATAAGACCCCTAACGTAGTGATTGATGTTCGACCTCAAGCTCACTTCGTTGCTTCCCAAATTAAATAAATACCGCAGCATGATAGTTTTTCCAAACTTGTATGACTGCAATTGCTCCACTTTTATGTTTTAGCAGTTTTTAGTCTAACTTTCAAGCTTGACCATTTCATAGTCATTTTCGGGTGTGGTATCAAAATGGGAGAGAAACAATTAGTTGTTGGGTATAGGCAGGTCTCGAGCGTTACTGATCTTTCCTTTAGTTCAATCACACCTGGTAATTATCATGAGAAACCCGTAATCTCCTCATGGTAATCGAGTAGAGAGTTTAACGGGAAGCCATATTTTCATTTTTGATTCTGATACAAAGTTGCATGCTCTACTTGATTGGAGTCAGACTTGTCTCAGTTGTCTCTACGTTTATTCGTAACTGTCTCTATGAGGATTCCTTAATTATTCCTGCGTTTATTATTTCCCTTTTTATTTACAAGGATATTTATTATTAGAAAACCATAGAGATCCCTTTATCACTACCTTGTTTGGTTCCGTTTTTGCATGGAGGGATCGATTTTAGTTTAAGCCCGATATTCCTTGCGTGATTATTTTTAATTGTGTTATGTTTTAAAGTAAACATGGCTATCATTATATTTTTCTCCTTTGATTATAAGTGTGAATTTATGAAGTAATCATTCCACAGGATGAAATTTATTTTATTCCTTAGTATGCATGGTTTCATATATTTCCAACTAGACCCATTACCATTCATTGCATCATGTATTTCTAATCAGCAAAGAAAGAAAATCCGAGTAATATTGTTTTTATCGAATAATATATGCTCATACTTTTGCAAATACATCAAAATTAAACCAAGAAAAACACTAGCTGGTTACACATTCACTTTAGATGTTTCCAAAAAGCATTGCCTGGATCTACACTTACAAGGATGTTCAGGATGAACGTCCAAGCTTAGAAAAATGAGCAAATGCGTTTTCTAAATAATTTTGTCAATCACATGTCATTTCCAAGTGGTCTAATTTTCATTTTGGAAAATATAAATGCTATAAATATAATGTAGAGAGGATTGTTGTTATAAGAGGTAAGGAAAGGGGTTGGAGTGTTGCATGCGGTTGAAGTTTGATTAGATGTTTTTTGATGAGTAAAACATATCTGTATAGATTAGAACATGAGTATATGTATAGTCAGGGTGTTCCATTAAGTTGCTCGTCAATATTTTAAATAAATTTTAATATGCTTCCTTCTTAATGAGGGTTGGGGAGTTGTGTTTAAAAGGGAGGCGTGGTCACATGGTACAATCATTATTAATGTCAACATTGAATTGTTTAATTATGAGATTCTTCTTGTACTGATGAAGGGGTGTTTAAAGGAAGAGATGTATTATGCCTTAACATTGTTTGAATTGGTTAGGACATGCTTGACTTAGTCCTTATGGTGATAACTCGCTATTGAAATACATCTAGTTGTTGCTCAATTTAAATTGTAACGAATGGTCACCCTGCATCCCTTATTGCTTGATTGTTTAGAGAAAATTCGTCGCATGACGTCGCATTTTGTATATTAGTGTCAATTGGATTTCAGGAACATTGGATTTTATGTTAAATAAAAGGTTTAGAAGCATTTGGTTGCATGTGGGTTCTTGGCGCATTGGTCTCAATGCAGCAACATGATCCCTTACAATTAGGTCATTGCACACGTTGATCGATAAGCACATGTGAAACCTGGCTTAGGATTGTGCGCCTCTCAAGATGGATGATGACTGTTGTGTTAGATTTATCAATGTTGTCTGTTGCCTGATTTGTGGGCATTGTGTTAGTAGTCAACTTGCGTTGATTAATTTTTGTTGTTGTTACCTTCCTGCAAAAAAAATAAAAATAAATTTCACTTGCTCTTCGTCGCATGTAGTCGTAATGACGAGGGTCGTTACAACATTAATTTTCGCTACCGTAATAACCTAAAACGTTTTGAAATTTCAGAACACCGCCTATTCTAACCGATCAGGATTTCTCGATGTAAATGAAAATTGCGCTGTAGTTATTTTAAAGGGAAAATAAAACTCTTCATAATTTAAATCAATCTCGGCATAATAAGGCTCTTAACCATTAATTATTTAAATTTTTGTGTGAGTGGCTAGAATCTT
>SNQJ01S0105352.1:30120-50096 GCA_010110895.2 Picea sitchensis
ACACTTGAAGCATTTGGCTACAGTGATGCAGAGACTACAATAGGAGAAGCTGTTGATTAATATGAAGAAATCCTCATTCATGAAGACATAACTCATTTACTTGGGATTTGTTATTTCAGCAAATGAGTTGAGGATGGATCCAGATAAGGTGGAAGTGATCAAGAATTGGCCATCACCGAAGAGCATATTTGAGGTGAGAAGTTTTCATGGTTTGGCTAGTTTCTACCGAAAATTCATCAGGAATTTCAGTGGGATTAGCGCAGAAATGATGGATACAGTGAAGAAGCGGCATAAATATTTTCACTGGACAGAAGAGGCTGAGAAGAGCTTCAAATTGTTGAAACGGAAGATTACGGAACAACTAGTTTTGGTGTTGCCGGATTTCCTGAAGACCTTTCAGGTGAAATGTGATGCAAGCAGATTTGCAATAGGGGCAGTCTTAAGTCAGGAAGACAGGCCGATAGCATATTTCGGTGAGAAGCTGAATGAAGCGAAATTAAAGTACTCCACTTATGATAAGGAATTCTATGCTATCATACAGGCATTGAAGAAATGGAGGCATTACTTGATACCTAAAGAATTTGTCTTGTACAGTGACAATCATGCACTGCAGTTTGTGACTCAACAGGAGAAGTTGAATCAGAAACATGTCAAATGGGTTGAGTATATGCAGAACTTCACGTTTGTAATTAAGCATATTTTTGGTACTGCTAACAAAGTTGTTGATGCTTTGAGCAGGAAGTGTTTGCTGTTTTAGGAGTTCAGAGTCAAAGCAATGGGTTTTGATGATCTCAGGGACATGTACAGAGATGATCTAGATTTCCAGGAGGCATATGAAGCAGCTAAGAATCCAGTTCTCAGAGATAGAGGCCCTTGGATAGACTACATGATACAGGAAGGATTGTTGGTCAGAGGCAATCAACTGTGTATTCCAAAATGCTCCATGAGGGAGAACTTGTTAAAGGAGAAACACAGCGGAGGATTGGCCAGAAATTTCGATCATGACAAAACATTCGCAAAGCTGAGCGAGTCATACTTTTGGCCAGGGATGTGATCAGAGGTCAAGAAGTTTGTGGACAGATGTCAAATTTGCCAGCATTTGAAGGGGAGGAAGAAGAATGCAGGCTTTTATCAGCCATTGCCCATACCAGAAAGGCACTGGGATGCAATTAGCATGGATTTTGTATTGGGGTTTATAAGGACACAAAGAGGTGTTGATTCAATCTTTGTGGTAGTGGATAGATTTTCCAAAATGGCACACTTCATTCCATGCCAGAAAACTAGTGACGCAACTCACATTGTGAACCTATTTTTCAGGGAGTTCATTCGACTTCATGGGTTGCCAAGGAGTATTGTTTTGGACAGAGATACTAAATTCATAGGGAATTTTTGGAGGACCTTATGGAAGAAGATGGGAACTAACTTGGCATTTAGTTCATCTTATCATCCGCAGACGGATGGGCAGACATAAGTGGTCAACAAAAGTCTGGGAGACTTGCTGAGAAGCTTGGTGACAGAGCACCACAGCCAGTGGGACCATATATTGCCACAGGTAGAGTTTGCGTACAATGACTCAGTCAACCGAAGCATAGGCCAGAGTCCATTTCAGAATTTTTATGGCATGCAGCCGAGAGGAATTTCTGAACTGAGAGATTCAGAACAGACTGCGACTATGAGTGCTAGTGTAGAAGATTTTGCAGAGGTGATGAAAGAACTTCACAACCAGGTGAAGGAGCGACTGCTGAAATCAAGCCAAGAATATAAACGCAGAGCAGATCAACATAAGAGACAACTTCAGTTTGAGGTTGGTGATCTGGTTCTGGCACATTTGAGGAAAGAAAGTTTCTCGAGAGGAACATACAATAAGTTGAAGATGAAGAAAATAGGGCCATGTAAGGTCTTGAAGAATATTGGGAAAAATGCTTACGAGATTGAATTACCCAATGGGATCAAAATTTCTCCGATATTCAATATCTCAGATTTGTACCCATATAAAGATGGAGAAGCAGAGACTGGAGATGAACAACCAGTGATCTAGTGGACGAAACAGATGCCAATTGTAGAGAAGCCACAGATGGAAAGCATACTGGACAAGAGAGTAAGCAAGAGGACCAGGAGAAAGCGATACTTTGAGTATCTGGTCAAATGGAGGAACCATCCAGTTGAAGATTCCAGCTGGGAGACCGAGGCAGAGATTATGAAGCATGGACAAACTATGCAGGAGTTCATGGACAGAAGCCCATGAAATTTTTCAAGTGAGGGAGTATGATGCAGGAGCAGCACCAACACATCAAGCGAGCCAGTGCGGAAGCAATTGGACAGCTGGACAAAGCCAACACAAATTCTAAAAACACCTTGGAAGTTGTTGCACGAACATTAATGTGAATATTTAATGAAGCGCACTTGTATATTGTAAATGGACATTGAGCAGATTGCTCTCGTCCTTAGTAGATAGACGACATTTAAAGTAGTTAATGCAGGTAGATAGAAATTAAATTCTAGAATAGACAGCTGTAGAGCACAAGAGGGAAATGAGATATAGACACCCTCTTTGTGCATTGTAACATTATTATTGAAGCAGGAGAAGAGCAAGAGCATGCAGAGAACTGTGTAAGAACACCCATGTACATATATTTGAATTAATAAAAGAGTTTGATTCAAATTCATGGTTCTGTGTCTGTTCTCTGTGTATTGAATGTTAATGGTGTGCTCATGAATATTTGTTTCCTATTATACATTTGCTTTTATATGCTGTGTATATGATTTCATGTTTGAGTTTGAAGTATGAAGGGGTGAAGGAATGCGTTTCAATTGTTTCTCTATCTGAGCCAGAGAATTCCTGCAAGGAGTGCAGTTGAAGTGTCCGCAAGGAGTACGTTGACAGAGGGTTCAGGTAGAGATAGCCTTTGTTCTCATTCATCCCAAAGGGGAAATTCAGGCATAGGAGCTGTGCAAGGAGTGAAGAGGCCAAGGGAAGCTTCAAGGTAGCGAACCTAAGAAAAGCATTGAGAGACTGCTACTGCAGGCGTGCGCAGAGTCGAAGACTTCAACACTTAGATGTGGTTGAAGGTTTGCTGCAAGGAGTGCGTGCAAGAGTTTTCCTAAAGGACTTGGAGGTCGTGGAAAAGCTCAAAAGGGATAGGCCTTCGAATTCACTGAAGGACAATGCAGAAAAGTTGTGCCTTGAAGGTTGGCAAGAAGCGTCGCAAGTTTTCACGCAGGCAGATGAGCTCCGTGGAGGAACACTTGGTCATTTCGCGGATTCCATCAGGAAGAGTGGACGGTTGGAATTCTCCGAGGAGAATTCGCGACATCCTGTGGGTTGTCATATCTCACAAAGGTGCAAGGGAGATACAACAGCGTATTCCCGAAGGTTTAAGCTCAGGGAAAATAGAGTCGTTGATCCAAGCTAGCCAGGGCCGTTGGATTATTCGCAAAATCGCCTATCGGAGTTTCGTGAGAAAAGAATCGAAGATTTGGCAATGAGAATCATGATATTGCGATACGCGATATCCCGACGGCTACATGAACAGTGGGGGCCATAGGAGTTGGTGGAGGACAGGTGGCACGAGTCATCGGAGTTTCATGGCGAGAAGTCCCGAACTCACTGCATTAGGATTCACGATATCGCGAACTCTGAAATGCCGATGGAGTGAAGCGGCGATTGAATAGTCAACTCGCACATGTATCGGACTTTCATCACATCGGGACTTGGGAGTTTGAGAATCGAGTTTCTCGACATCGTGAGTAGCGAAATCGCAATAGGAGAAGTCCCGACAAGGTAAAGAAAGAGTCAGCGTTGACTGGCATCGAGTTTCAGGGATTCGAAACGCCAGCGCTCGACTACTGACCTCACGAAGTCGCGAAGTCCGATCCTCTGAGTGCAGAGAGGGGATCGCGTGAGATTTCTGTGGGTGAAGATTTCCCGATAGGGAAATAGAAGAGCCTTGGAGTTCTTCGGGCCACGATAAGGGAGAAGATCCTGTGAGTAGACGTGCTTGCGGGTTCGGCTGCGTCACCTTGTTTATGTGGTTCCTGGGGTGAATCTCGATTCTCTAGATGAATTTTCCGACACTTCACTTCCAAATGTCCACTCAACTTATAATGGTGGAAATAGTTCTTGTTGTTGCTACGTGGACTGCTTGACATTTGTTGGGTTAATATTGACTTAGTCATAGATTATATAAAAAAAACTTGATACAATCAATGATGGGTTTACCATTGGTGGTTTACTAGCCCATGGTATTGGGTAACTTGTGGTATTTTTCCATGGTATTATATGTGATGAATACTATTTAAAGGCTTGAAAAGATCCATCACAATATGCCTCAAATGGCATGATGTTTTTCCATCTTGGATAAGGAAAATAAAGATATATATCTTGTGTCTTGGTTTTCCTGGACTAAGGGTTTCCAAGGTAAACATTTTCTTTATGTGTGCTTATTGTTTATTTTGTGCATATCTTATGTTATTAATTTCTCTCGGATGTTATCGGTTAAGGGTTTCTAGGGTAAACATTGGCTTTATGTTTGCTTATTTTTTATTTTATGCATATATTAAGCTATTAATTTCTCTTCGATTTTATCAACATTCTTCACCTCTCCTTCCAACTCCGAGTTTTCTACTGGGTTGGGGAAGTTTTATTTCCTTTCTTCCTCTAAAATAAATCTTTATTATGGCATGTGGCTTGGTTTTCCTAGTATGTTTCCACCTAATGGATATCTTCCCACATAATGATAAAGCCTTTGAATAATAAAAACTGGAAGCATTATGGTCTTTCCTCTTGCATTAGTGACAAACAAGGGATATCTTGTTTGATGAATACCACCCTCTTGGTATTCTTCTCCTTCCTCACTCAACTAATTAAATTTCCACTAATTTTTGGTGATGGTGCAAGTTGAATGTTCAAGCTCTTCTCATCATCTCCCACAAGAAGGTTGAGGTGGTAGTCGGATTCCACCTTCATTTGTTGTCTCTTCCTTCTGTTGAGTAGACCAAATCTGTCATATATTTCACCTTCACAAATGTTGTCTTGTTGTTTGCAGAATTTTCATTTACACCATAAAAATATAGGCCTTCATGCTTGACCTTCTTTCTAGATACAATGGGGATTAGGATGCAGCACTGTCTCTTACAGCTAGCCCTTATTACATCCATCTTCCTTAATATTTTAAATGCTTCTAGTATGATTTCCAAATTCACCAAAATATTGTTGAAAAAAGAATAAGGAAGGTGATATTACTAGAGTTATCTTGGTCATGGAGTTGGATTCGATAGTGGAAATGGAAGGTGGTCTTGATTCTTGGTTCTCTTGGACAATTTATTGGAGATTTTCCAAGTCTCATCCTTCTCTACAAACTCTTATTGCAACCGAGTATCCATCCAAGTGAGCCTATATTCCTTCTAGCTATCCATTTGGATGACCCTCTCTCCCAAGTGTACAAGCTAGAATTTTCTCTTCTCTGATACCATAACTTCATGATGGGGTTGTCTGGTAAAATTGCTTCTTTTTGTGGGCTGGTGGCATAGGTCTCAGTTATTTCATCTTCCATCCACTCTGGATAAATATTTTGAGACTTCTCCTTCAAGTGCTTGTTATCATATTGAAGCTAATAAATGTTGGACCTTAAGTCTTCTAGCCTCTCTCTTATTTTTACCTATGTCGAGGTATACAAGGTTCTAGTAGCTACATCATAGTCAAGGATTAAACTTCTCTAATACCTTATGATCCGTGGTGGGGAATTATAGCCCCCTCACTTCACCAACACAAATCCTCAGTAGAATCAAATTACGATTTGGTTTTAGTATTATATGTAAGGATCTATATTTAGAAAGGATACTACACCTATATCCTTTATGAAATTATAATTTCAATATCCTTTAAAAACATCTATGTTCACTATCCTTCATTAGATTAGTACGAACATGGTATCCATCCCCACAAATTAAGTGTTTGGTTTTCTTATATAGAACCCTTATGCTCTCTAAATGGATAAAAGGCCTCTGGTCATTGAATGTTTCATACAAATAACCACTATCTAACAATACCAATCAATAGATGATATTTTGAGTTAAAAATACACCCCAACCATACCAAGAAATCCAATGAATTCCTTCAACAACTCTTGGTATGGTTTAAAGTTGTCATCATCAGAAACTTGGAGGAAGGTGGAAAGGAACATCCATAATAAGGATAAGCATATAAATTATAAGTAATAATCGAATCAATGACAAAATTCACATTTATTTGATTGAAGTATACATGTCCACAAATGGTTGGATTCAAATATTAAAATCTATAGCACCATGAATGGGTAAATGAATTCCTTTTAGCAAGTCAATTTTGAGATATATAATAAATTTGATATTATAATTAACTTATGGTGACAATAGTTGATATTCATTATTGTGAAATATTGGTCAATAGAGAATTGGTGTTTGACTTGAGGCTGGATCATTGGGTGTAGGCTATAACAAAGTTCAAAATCAAACCCCATTATCCACAATCCTACGAATGGAGCATTGTATCTACACCAACATTTGATCATATATATAGTGAGGGGCTATTGGATTGTTCTCATTCACAACAAAAACCCATTACAGACAAGTTTAAATCCTCAAAAGAATCTCTCAAATCTCTTTTCTAAAAGTCCTTCCCTACCATAGGGGGCAATGACCATCATTCTTAGAATAGCATTATCATTTAAAGATAGAGTTTTACGTATGAGGATGCATCAACCATTGGTAGAAGAATACGCTAAGAAAATTCATATGCCACCGATTGTAATTCATTCAATGGGAGATTTTACTTTACTAATGGTTTTCCATTGATGAATACATTCTATTCAAAACCTTCTAGTCCTTCAAACCGCATACACATTGTATAATTTTCTCTTATCTTAAAAATGAACATAAGACATAAAAACAAGTTAACTTTCTTCCCAAGGACTGGGAAAAATCACCCAACAACTGATATGTATTGGATATTCATATATATTTTCATCTATATTGGTAATGTTTGGGTGGAAAAAATTAGAGGAATCAACCTATAGGGCCATTTTAGTGGAAGGTTCCAGTTACAGAGTGAGTGCAGAAACCTTCCACGTCCACTTGAGGAATTAAATGGAATTTTAAGGTTTACATTGTTACAAACTTTTCCTGTTTGGTATTTGTCTACATCTGTGACCTTTCAACAAAGTCAAAATCACCTCAGTGAGATTGTATGCAAAATTATATAAAAGTTGAACTACCTTATTGACCATGGTATGAGTGGATGCCACATCATCCCTCATTACTCACACATATGCGTCTAGCCACATGTGGAATTTAAATAAGATTCTATAAGTTCCATACCTTATCACTAATTGAAGGTTAAGTTAAAACCATAACCCTATAGATGGCTTTTGGGCTATGTTAAATACTAGGTCGATAGGAGGAGAAGGGGTTCCATTATTTAGCATTGTATTTTTTTCATAGTCGAGAAAAGAATATAGGAGTTGTATTTTGAGAGAATAATAATGGAGGAAAATATTCTATAGTAGCCATATATGCCACAATGCCAAATGAAACTCTAGAGTGAGTGCCTCTTTCTTTGTATTTGCATTTTTCATAACTAAATAAAGTAGATCATAGGCCTCACCTTATAGATGTGTTTTCTCTCGTATTGGGTTTCATGGGATATATCTTATGTGTTTGTTGTGTGTGGATGGTATGTTGTTTTTCTCATTCCTTTCATTTTCATATTTTAGTTATTTCATAAATTCAAGGAAAGATAGTAATTAATTAATATAGGATCTATGGAAAATTAGTTTTGATAATCTAATATTTGAATATTATAATATTTGTTGTGATGAAATTCTCTAGTGGAATATCCATGACAATTTATATATCATATTGGTATCATATTAGTTTTCTTTACAATATTTCTGGAATGTTACTTGAGATCAAGGTATATTAAGAACAAAGTCGATACAGCCTATACCCTGAAGATGAGTCTATTCATAGCAACCCTCAAGATCCGATTAGAACAAAGGTTGTGAGGGTTGGAGAAATTCGTTGACCTCTCTTACAATGTGACCTCCTCATGAAATCTCTAGAGTAATGTCGAACCGTTTGGGGAGGTTGGAGGCTATAACCCAAAAATCGGATCAGAGGGGAAACCGAGAGACAATGAAGACCTAGAAAAGGAGTCAGAAAGAGCCCAAGAAAGAGTATCCAAGTTATAGTGTCATCAACCTTTCACAATATTTATTTAAAATGGATGCAAAAGTGGATATAGCTCCTTAAAGAGATGTATCAATGTATTAAAGTTTAAAATTGAGACAGAAATATTTATAGGTGTGATGTCCACCATAGGTCTATTTGAGTGTCCACCATATAGAAGAAGAGAAGAATATTTCATTTTCTACACTAAAATTAGAGGCATTATCCGTTGGGTTGGGTAAAAAAGGATGTAGATATTAAGTTCATGAAACAATGTAAGATCAAATTGATTGTAAGTGGATATTTTATTGATTAAGTGGAGTTAGATGTGAGTACCATTTGATGTGTGTGGTGTGGTTTTGGAATCCCCTACATGTACATGAGGGATCCAATCTTCATCTGAAAAGAAAAAAATGTTTCCTAATCAGGTGAAGTCTACAATAAAACATACAAAGACAATTGAAGATCTCACTAATGTTGAGACAAGCCAAAAATTTGATTAGTTCTAGTAAATATGTGTTTATTTTCTTAATAGAGAATTAGCGAGGTGATTAATCAGTAAGGGTAAAGACATCTTTGGAGGGATTTACTAAGGGAAAAAATACATTAGTTGGAGGATTTTCTACAAGAGAACATAGGAGCTTTCCACGATCCTAAAAGGATACCACCAAAGAGGGAATTTGAACACGAGATATAGTTATTTCCAAACTCCCTATTGTTTAATATTGGGTTGTATAAATAGTTTGTTCTAGAATAAAATGAAGTGAAGAAACTATTGCAAAAACTATTGGAGTAGGGACTAATTCAACCAAGCACTACACCTTTTGGGTCACCTATTATGATAGTACCCAATAAGGATGAGTAAATGTGTATGGACTACATAGATTTGAACAAGATTACATTCAAGATGTAGTACCCTCTACCTAGGATTGACGATTTGTTAGACCGGTTGCAACATGCCAAGTATTTCACCAAATTGGATCCTCAAATCAGGAATACGTAATATCAATGAAAAGACACCCTAGAAGATCATTCAATATGAGGCAAGGTTTGTATGAATGGTTAGTCATGCATTTGGTTTATGTAATGCACAACTACATTTGGAAATGTGATGAATGATGTATTGGACCCATATATATTCATTTTTATAATGTATTTGGGTGATATATTGGTTTATATCTCTACTTGGGAGGGAGCACCGCCATATCTCATGCAGGTGTTAGAGACTCTAAAAAACATTAGTTACTAGCGAACCTCAAGAAATTTGAGTTTTCTTAGCAATCATTGATTGCATTTGGGGTGTGTGATTAGTGGAGGGAACTCAAGATAGATCTAAAAAATATGGATACCATCATACGATAGCTTAGTTCCTACTAATGTCACTAAATCTAGGAGCTTTTTTGGGGAAATCATAGTGCCTATGGAAGTCCATAACATCCTTTTCAACAATAGCTACACCACTCCAAGCCATAATGGTAGTGGTAAGAGTTTCAGGTGGGGAAAATTACGGAGAAATATTTTGACGAGCTAAAATGAAATATTAGTCAAGAACCATTTATTGCATTCCCTAACTTGCAAAACCACGAAGTGGAGACATATGCAAGTGGGGTATGCTATGGGAGTAGCATTGATCCAATAAGGTAAGTTGCTATGCTATCATTATGAAATGTTGCATGGGGGAGTCTTAAAATACCCTACCTATGATAAAGGAAATCTATGCATTGGTTCAAGTTGTTAGCAAGTGGAAGTATTTCCTAAGAAATAAGGAAACCATTATCCACACAGATCACTAACCACCACGGTATTTGCAGGCGCATAGTAAGATTCAACAAACTAAACATTGCAAGTGGATGGGTTTTGCAAAAATATCATCTTGTCATCAAGTATAAGAAGGGGAGAACTAATAAGTTGGTATACATGCTTTCCAAGGACACCCACATCCAAGATTTACAACCTTGGGAACTCTTATGCACATGGATCCTTTTACCCATGATTCATAGAAAGAGGAATACATGGAAGTGGGGCTTGAGAGGTTGTTTCAGTAGCTATAGGGCAAAATTCATGTAGAAGAAGGTGTGACAAAGTTTGAATATCATCTCTAGAATGGGTTACTCTATAGGCTATACAATCTTTGTTTTCCTAAAGGTGAAATATTGCAACTTATTAGAGAGGATAACACCTCCAAGGTTGCAAAGTGTTTTAGTGTTGGGAATATATTTTCTAACTTACCAAGGTATTTCTACTAGTCTGGATTGCAATAATATGTACTAGCATGGTATATGAGAGGATGCATACTTTGTTGACCAACAAGCCTAGTAATAGAAATAAATGTATATACCATCCTTACCTATACCCACTTTCGGCGTTGGGAAATGTTTCCATAGTTTTTGGGAGGATTTTCAACAAATAAGAAAGGACATGGCTATTTATTTTTGGTAGTTGAGAAGTTCAACAAGATGTGCATTATTATTATACTTGTAAAAGGAAATACCATCAAAGGACAAGAATTAACAAATGTGTTCTTTGAACAAGTCTAGGTGCACTTTGAGATACAAAGGACCATTATCTCAAACATGGATACTAGATTTATGGTTTACTTTTGGACTACACTTTGGGACAAGATATACACTATGCTGAAGAGATCTAAAACATTCCATGCACAAACATATGGGTAGATAGAAGTAGTCAATAGGACTTTGGTGCATCTTTTGAGGGTTACATTTAAAATCATATGAAGACATGGGATGAAAACCTGACCTATATTCATAACTCTTATAACATAATAGTCCACACTTCTATTGGTATTCCGCACTTTTTAGGCTTTTGCTTTGGGTATTTTCACCTTCTTGATTGGATGTGTTATATATGTACAACAAAGGAGGAGTGATGGAAGACATCACAATAGATGCATTGAAAGTAGAAAAATTTGTTGAAAATTTTACATAGATCCATTTTCAATTACAAGAGATGTTGAAGAGTCATGGGAAAAAATGTAATGCCGGTTCAATCAACTTAAAACCAATAATTCATTAAAAGTGGGAGACAAAGTTTATTACAGATAAATAAGGAAAGAAAATAGGGTCATGTTTAGAATATCAAGGCTCTATGATATGGCCCTTTTGAGGTATTGGTAGGTGGGAGATAACACCTACAAAATGAGTCTACCACTATACATGCACATTTACCTAGAATTGAATGTGGAGTATTTGAAACTCTATGAGCCTTTCATGTTGGATCGAGAAAAGAGTGGACTGGTTCTACATACCATAAAGGGAATTAGCACCGGATGCCAAGATTTGTGAAGAGGTGATTTTGGAGAGGAATTAGAGAACTACAAGACAAAGGGAAGCATGAACTTAAGAATGGGTTTGAAGAACAACATAGGAAAGGAAAAATGGTACTCCATGGAGAAGGTGTTGATGTGTTTTCCTAGCACCCATCATCTAGGGGATTGGGATGCATATTTATTTTAACCTATGTACTCAAATGGAGACCAATATTTTTCCAAGTTTGAAATTTCCAAATAAACTTCACCTATTTATCATGAAGACCCAACAAGTTTAAGATTCAAAATCATTGTTTGCGGTTCTTCTTCCGCATAGAGCCAACATGGATGTTTTTTTTAAACAAAAGAGAAGAAAAATAGATATTAGAAGAATGAAATTGCTTGTGTCCATCTTCTCACTAAATATTCCTATGTCTCAACTTTGTATGACATTTTATGAAATCAGAAACATAGGTCATATGCCCAAGGCATTCCAATTTTCTTTCACATTATGCAATACCTCACTCCCTCTCTATACTACTCTCCATGCCCAGTCATTTTCACTTCTATCCATACTCCATACTTAGTCAATTTCATTACTCTCCTTACTCCTTCATTTTCATTACTCTCGACATTCCTTTACTTAGTCATTTTCAAGAATGCAGATGTGGGATCCCTTCCCTCATCTTCACCTTCTACTCCTAATCCTGCAACCCGCATTTCCACAATCCTAAATTTGCAACTGCATATCTTTGTTGGCCTCTAAATATGTCCTAAAACAACCTCTATGCATCAACAAAAGGTAGGCACTGGCACAAGCATTTTACTTGTAGCCTACAGTAGGTTCTTACCTTCCATTTCAATACCCAACCTCCAGATATGAAACACCTATAAAGGAACAAAGCCGTAAATGGAATGACAGTTGTTCTATTCAAGGGAACAACACAACTTTGGAAAAAGAACAACAATCGTCTCATTCAAATGAACAACAAAAGGAACAACAATCGTCCCATTCAAATGAACAACAAAAGAAAGACACCGAAATCATAACAAGGGAGCGATAATTAGTTATATATTGGGCGAACTAATGTTGAATTAATTTCATTGTAGTATTTACCAAACTATCTAATTTTTCAACCCAAGGTTCATAAACTGACGAAGCACACAAAAAGTATATGCAAGATTGAAGTGAGACTAATCTAATCTAATGTTTAATTTACAATGAAATTGAATCATTAATCTAATACATATTTGAAATAGAATCATTAATCTAACACGATTGAAATTGAATCATTAGTAGTTATGTAAATAAAATTACTCTAAGAATGGAAAATTGCATAAAGGAAATTAATCTAGAAATGGAGAACTACATGAAGGAAAATCAAGTACAACATGTGAAGGGTTAAATGGCACAACAACACATGAGAACTCTTACCAATGAAACAATCTTACATTCAATAATCAAATCAATCTTCATAAAGAATAATGAAAGCATGAAAACCAAACCATGAATCAAAGCTAAGGAACCTTTCTCTTTGAGATCCTAATGACTACCATTGTGAGCTACTCTAATTCTAATTACACATCTTAATTGAATAATCTAATTCCTCTTCTACTTGAATAATCTAATTGAATCCTCATGGAGAGAGAGCACTCTCTTTCATACATGATAGCCTTGAAGATAAGGTGTATCTCATTTATTATAGATCCACTATTCTTCCTCAACCTATTTTCCATTATTACAAATATAATCCCTTTAAATCCTCACACATCTCTCATATATCTTAGATAAGATATTCCAACCAAGAATCTCATGATCTTCTCCCTTGGAGATGAGCTTGAATTATCTCCTCAAATGTTTAAATGGTGGAGGAAGTATTAGAGAAGTATCCTTTAATGTGATCTTCACATATTCCTACACATTACAAAAGCTCACATGTTTAGAATATATGTAAGAAAACTATGTTGATTTTCTAACATTTTAATCACAAAATTCCTTTTAAATACTAAAATGAATAAAGTGGAGAACAATAGGTGAAACCAAGTATATTTATGGAAATGATATCATTGAAGGTGTGGGAATGAAATGTGAAGGCGATGAAGGGAAAGGTGGATGAGAATAAGACATTTTGAGCCCAACAATGCATCCCTTAAATTGCACCTCATGAAGCACAGCTAAGACATTTTTGAGCCCCAACAATCTGCATCACCCAAATTGCACCCTCATGACTTAGCTAATTTTACTCAGTTTTACACTTATATTTTACTAATTCTTACACTTAGTTATTTTTTCATTGTATCTATAAATTTCCCTATTTCTAGTTAATCCTACTTTTTGATATTATTATTTTGTGAAATTATTCATTATTTTCCTAAGTTGTATCCCCATCCCCCCTCCTTTGGCATAATGGGACATGTGGCAGTGAAGTGGACCTATCACATTAGGACACATGGAAATGAAGTGGACCTATCACTGGGTGACACTTGGATGATATTTGTTGGACACAAATTACTAGGTAGTGACTTGGCATGATGAATGGGTGATGAGGTGGAAACCAAAAGTTACACTATGCACCAGCTACAAAGGGATCCATAATTCTCTCTATTTCATACACAAGTAATATGGGGATACATTTTTATGATAAACAAGATATGAGAATTATTCCCTGATGAATGTGGGATAAATGGGGTGGATTAGCAAATCAAGGGCTTAGAATTTACGTGGATAGATCAACGGTTGTTGAGTCTCTATCTTTCAGAGGCCATAACTTTTGATCTTTATGTCCAAATTGAGAAAACGAGAGATCGTTGGAAAGATTGAGTAATGAATAAAAATTAGGAATTGGTTTCCATGGCTGGAATCATAACTATCATACCCTAAAAATTAAATTATAGTCAGGACTATGTTTTATATTGGCGATGAATCATTTTTGAAAAATGGTTTGTTAAAATAAATTTATGAACTTATAAAGTGGGTCCCAATTGATGGCATGGATATATAAGTTCATATTTACAAAGGGGAAAAATAAAACCCTAAATATAACCCTAAAGAAGATTCAATAAGATGAAGAGAAGACTATAAAAGAATATGTAGAAGGCATTCAAAGGTTCCAGTTGAGAGTTTGCAAGAAACACGTTTTTCCTTTTGACCAAGATTCTGTGAATTGACCTGCTTAAATTTATCATATTTCTTTATGCATGATTATTTCCATTAGGATTTCCATGTATGTTTAGAAACAATAATATCTATGTTTGATCAACTCTTTCTCTAAATTATTCCAGTCATTTTTCATGATATTCTAGGTCTAGAGGATCAAAATCCTTTCTTGTCAAAAAGTAAATGCAGTTTAATTCAGTTTATCTAATTGACATTGAGATCTTGTTGAGGTTGTTATGCCAACCATATTGTTTCAAACATTTTTAAACTTGTTACGTTTGGGGTATTATTTTTAATTTCTCCCTAAAAAAACTATTCAAGTGTCATGCTATTTTTGTGAACCTGTGTGGTGATGTATCAATGGATTCTTGAGGATATGATGATTTACAAACTCATTTGATATTAATGCAGAAGTCATGCAATTTTTTTTGATGACATGTCCATTTTATTTTCCTTTCATCTCATAAATTCATAGTTGATTCTTGATTCACATTATTTTAAAAGGAAGACAAAATATCCATTGAAAGAAAACTCCAAATGAAAATCTTTGCAAACATATTTATTTCTTTTTCTTGAATAAGATGATTATATTGACAAGTACATATATATATATATATATATATATAAGAGTTTGTACATCTTTATATAAGATTTTGTATATCTGTATATAGGATTTTTATTGGAATATTTATTGGGTTTTTCTATTGCATACATCTAAGTTCAAAAGAACAATATTCCACATATCAAGAAAGACGAGTGCTACCTCTATAAAAACGAGGAGAGTCTTTCTTGTTATCCATAAGACTTTCTCTCAATGTTGGTCATTTTCCCTTGACTGAAAAAATAATCAAAAGTTTTGGCTACTATACTAGGGAATGGTTTATTTTAAGGAAATATGATACGTTTAAGGATTATATATTATTTCTAAACTAGAACCTATATTACACTTTGTCCACTTATCCACATCCAACGATCAAATTTTTTCTCCTTTAAAGATTATCCACGACACTCTTTTCAAACATCAAAACTTCAATGGTCCTTGATAATGGGTGGACTGTCCACTCGAAACATTGGACATTTCAAAACTCCAACCACAATTTATTTCCAAAAATCTCAAGCAGTAAATAAGAAGTTGTCTGGTTTGAGTTTTGGAAAAATATCTAGTAGATTGATTTAAGATGAATTAGGTTCTTGAAAACCTCATTCAAGGAACATCATGTGGTATTAAAGATATGTCATTGGAATTAAAAACACAATTAAGTTATGCCAACTTCTATAAAACTGAAGAACCATCGAAGATTTGGGAAGATGATCTCCCTGGCGACTCCATTATTAAAATTTTGGATTATGAAGAAATATTCTCTAGCGACTTCAATAAAAAGATTCCATAATTTCAATAAGATCTATATGATGAATACTACGAGGAGTTTATTTCATGTTATGATGATATTTTTTCTTCCCCACCAATCCCAACAAAATTTCTTCAAGTTATAGTAAAGGGAGAAGGTTCTCAAAGAAAGAAATAGTTTCACACAAGTCCCCTCAATTTGTAAGGAGAGGTTCATCTCATGAAAAATATTTTCATGGAAAATCTCCCCATGTTCTTCGAAAATAATTCAGAGGATGCAAAGAAGCATTTGGTTAAGTTTTATAATGTTTGTGATATCTATAATGTTGGTGTAGATGATGTTGCATTCCGATTAACTATATTAACTCTTAAAGGAAGTGTTGGAGAATGGTTTTATTCATTGCTGCCTGGAACCATCACTAGTTAAAACATGTTATAAAATGTATTTGTTGAGAAATAATTCCCGAGGAAAGATCCATATTCTCTTTTCTTGAATTTGGTTGAAATATAGATGAATGAGAAAGAGATAGTTAAAAATTCCATTTTCAGATTTATGAAAGACCTTCATGAGATTCCTCAAGAAATGTTTCTAAATGGTTTC
This sequence comes from Picea sitchensis, assembly GCA_010110895.2. Classification (NCBI taxonomy): domain Eukaryota; kingdom Viridiplantae; phylum Streptophyta; class Pinopsida; order Pinales; family Pinaceae; genus Picea; species Picea sitchensis. Next base: position 46,694 of record SNQJ01S0105352.1, read on the forward strand.
ATCATTTTTAGTTGTTGTACAAATAATTTTCCCATGAACATGATATTTTTATTGAACCAAGAAGGAAAGTGTATATGGAAAGAGTTAATGCAATGAGATCAAGAAGAAAATATTCATGAAAGTAGTGTTGATATCTTAAACTTCACAATATGTTCCAATATGGTGGAAAAAAGGATTTAGAAGATAAATCCAATGAAAGATGTGAAAATTTATCTACATCATATTATGTTCTTGAAGATAAAAGTGATAAACCTTATGTATCAATTCAAGAAGAATACCATTCACCACATGCTCCATGAGAGGGAAATATCGACCTCTCATATGCTCAATCTAAGAGTAATGTTGACAATGAGTTTAAGAACATATTTGAAAAAACTACACTAGATGTACATGAAGACTCCTTCAATGTGGTCATGTTGAAAATGTTACAGTAGGTTCTCAATTGCCACATTTTGTTTATTTGAAGATAAAATAGGAATGTCAACATGGGATAAAAAAAAGTGATGATAAAAGTCATCACTTTACATCAAACTTTCAAGATGTTGATTTCTCCTATCGAGTAGAGTTTAATGAAGAAGAGGTATTTCCACCATCAAAAGGAAAAGTGAATTTAAAATAAGAGGTTCGAAGGGTGGTTTATTTTATTGTTGAAGACAATGATAATGTTGGTGAAAAACAAAACACAACCCTATAGTTCTCCATAGATGTTTAGTATTAATTTATTCTTGCAACATCACCATGGCAACATGGACATTTTATGATGGGAGAATGTCCCCAGGACATGCCCAATGAAACAACACTCTCAATCATGGTTGGGAATAATCATATGAGTTGGTTATGTACATGAATACATTGGAATTATACTTAAAGTTGAAACTAGCCTCTCTCTCCAAGTAGGTTAGGATAGGTAGATTTCGTTTCCTTTGTCTTTCAATAAAGTTTTCCTAATAAGCATTTTTCAGATTGAGATAATGGTTTGGGGATGAATGCATAGACCAATGGATAAGGAAGTTGGTCTTGATATGGTGTTCTCAACAACCCATAGGGGGTCATTGTCCTATAGTTGGAGTGATATGTTGATGTGTTTTCCAGACACCCATCAAGAAGGTGATTGGGGTACATATTTGAAGTTGCGTTTCTTTCAAATGGAGACCAAAATTTTCAAAATTTGAAATTTCCAAATAACCTTCAACCATTTATCATGAATACCCAAAAAGTTTAAGAATTAAAATCAATGTTGCATTTATTTTTCATTCAAGGCCAACAGGGATGGTTTTTCTTTGAAAAAAAAAGAGAAGAAAAGAAAAAAAAATTAAAACAAGGAAATTGCTTGTGTCTATCTTCTCATTGAATAACCCTATGTCTCAAGTTTTTCAAGAATTTTAAGGAATCTAAAATAGAGGTCATATGCCCAAGATATGCCAATTTTCTCCCACATTCTGCAATACCTCACTCCTCTCTATACTACTCTCCATACTTAGTCATTTTAACTTCTTTCCATGCTTAATAATTTTCCTTAATCTCTATGCTCCTTAATTTTATTTACTCTCCACATTCCTTTACTTAATCATGTTTCATTAATGTGGATGTGCGAGACCCCCATTCATCCATCCCTTAACCTCTCGCAACCCACATTTATGCAATCCTCAATTTTCACCTACATTTCTGCATCACCAAAATTCAATCCTCGTGAATTATCTAATTTTATTGATTTCTACATTTAGTTTTTACTGATTCTTACACTTGGTTTAGTTTTTGAATTTTGAATGTGGAATGCAGGAGCCCACATTTTATTACAATCACATTTCCATATTTCTATGTAATCCTACTTTCTGATATTATTATTTTGTGAAATTATTCATTATTTTCCTAAGTTTTATCCCCCTACCCGCTCCTTTGGAATATTGGGACACATGGTAGTGAAGTGGACCTATCACATTAGGACACGTGGAAGTGAAGTGGACCTATCACATTGGGACATGTGGTAGTGAAGTGGACCTATCATTGCGTGACACTTGGATGATATTTGTTGGACATGGATTACTAGGTAGTGACTTGGCATGATGACTGAGCGATGAGGTGGAAACCAAAATCTACACTATGCATAAGCTACAAAGGGTCCCATAGTTCTCTCTATTTAACACACATGTAATATGGGGATACATTTTTCTTATAAACATGATATGAGAAGTATTCCCCAATGCATGTGGGATAAATTAGGCAGATCAACAAATCAAGTGCTCATAACTCATGTGGATAGATCAATGGTTCCTGAGTCTCTATCTTTTGGAGGCCATAAATTTTGATCCATAAGTCAAAATTGAGAAAATGAGAGCTCATTGGAAATCTAGAGACATGAAGAACAATTTTGAATTGGTTTCCATGGTCGGAATCATAACTATCATTCCATACAAATCAAATTATAGTTGGGACTATTTGTTAGCTTGGCGACGAATCATTTTTGAAAAATGGTTTGTTAAAATAAATTTATGAACTTCTAAAGTGGGACCCAATTGATGACACAAATATCTAATTTCACATTTAAAAAGGGGAAAATAAAACCCTAACTCTAACCCTAAATAAGATTCAAGAATATGAAGAGAAGACTATTAAAAAAGATGTAAAACTTATTCAAAGGTTCCAGTTGAGAGTTTGCAAGAAGCATGTTTTTCCTTTCCAAGATTCTATTAATTGGCTTGCTTAAATTTATCCCTCATATTTATTTCTTCTTGATTGTTTCCATCATGTTTTCCATGTATGTTTTTAAATAAGAAAATCTGGGTCTAATCAAATATTTTCTAAATTATTCCAGTCATTTGTCATGATATTCTAGGTTGAGAGGAGAAAAATCCATGCTTGTAAAAAAACAAATGCAGTTTAATTTAGTTTATATAATTATCATTAATATATTTTTGAGGTTGTTATGCCATCCTTCTTGTTTTAGACATTGTTAAACTTGTTACATTTTGGGTATTATTAATAAGTTATCCCTCAAAGGACTATTCAAGTGTCATGTTATTTTTATGAATCTGTGTGGTGATGTATCAATGGATTCTTGAGGAGATGATTATTTTGTTAGGATATTTAGATACTTAGGAGTTAGTTAAGATCAAATTTGTCTAATATGTTGTTAGGTAAAAGTGTGTTCCTTAGTGTGTGTTTTTAGTATGCATTAGTATGCATTTGTAGTTAGGTGATCTGATGGTCACAATATGTTTTGACGATTCGTATTCTCCTCGATCTTAATGGATACATTGATCCATGGATTAACACCCGATTGGTCCATGATATCTATTTAAAGAGAATGGAGGGTAATTTTACGATGATCGATTGTAAGAAACTCTCTTGTAAATATCTCTGTAATATTTTTCTTTTGCATTAATAAATTGCTCCAAGTGGTCAC
>SNQJ01S0105354.1:0-30110 GCA_010110895.2 Picea sitchensis
GTGTGATTAGTAGTTTCAGTGGTTATGGCTATTTCGTTCTCGTGGTTTATGGTCCAGCTGTTCGTTTTGCATTGTCTTCCATATGCGTTGCATTTTACATACACCTGGGCGCGTTTTCTTGCAGTAGATTTGCCTTTCCTTTTACCTTAGGCGATTTATATGCACCTGGGCGTATATGTTTGTATTGGGCGTTTTACGGCAGTAGGGTTTTCTCTTTTTACACTGGGCGTTTAGTTATATCGGGCGTTTTCCTTCTGCAGTGGTTTCCCTTTGTACCCTGGGCGTTGTTATTTGTGTTGGGCGTTGGTTTTTCTCCATGGGTTTTCTGCTGATACCTTGGGCCTTTTTTTTTACACACAGGGGCATTTTTTTTCTGCAGTAGGGTTTTATTTTTATAAACTGGGCATTTACATTGGTATTGTGTGTTCTCTTCTCGGTTCTGAGTTAAATTATTTCCCTCCAAAAATACCCTAATACCGGTTGGAATTTTGCAACGAAAACCCACCATTATAACCCTACTTACCCAATGATTGCTTATGAAAAAGAATCAAGATTTTCCAGAGAATTTATTTCATTTTGGAATCATTTTGGGGTGTTGCGTCACCATCAAACAAAATTTGTAGACCGAGCAATGATACACCCCTATGCGTAACGCAGTAACGATGGAATCGACAACACACATTTGATGCTCATTGTAAACACTCCTGCGAAATTTTTTTTTGCCATTCTGGAAAGTGCATACAGTCTCGAAAACACCGCACTGTGAGACTGAACCCAAAAATAAATAAATATAACAGAGAGAGGGTATTGTCTCAGGGGGTAAATAATACATAGACATCAACATATCGCTCCCTACAGTCAATCTGATCGGGACAAGGAATCGCACTAGATTATTATTAATGGAAATCACAAGTCCATCATTTATGAGTATATACTTTTTTTTTTTTTTAAAAGATGGCAAAACTTATCCGTGAAGATAGTTATTATTGGTTTTTATTAGTTAACGAAGGTTGATATATTAATAGAGAATTTATTTCAAATATATTTTATGAAATTTTTTGTTTCTCTAAATTTTTATATGTATTGAAGTGTTCTTTTGCACTATGCTTTAAACAGTCAAATCCAGAAATTGAGGTAATAGTTTTATTGTATTGGGGCGATGGTCCAAGTAACGCTTAATGCTAACATCAACTACCATATAATGATAATGTTATTATGGGTGTATTCTGGCCTGTGTGAAAATTCCCAATTCGCGGCCCGGGGTAATTGTCGTCGACTGAACTCTGTCCACGACTTCCCGCGCAGTTGTTTGGCAACCTGTAAAAGGGGTCGTGAATGCTGGAAGAATGATCCAGAATTGGGATTATTCAGTTTGAGTGTTTGGCATAATTTTAGTATTGACAGATTAGGTATTGCTGGCAGAGTTTAACTTATATTGATAGCATTTATGATAACGCCTTGGCATTGATGCACTGGGCAGGACCGTTAGGCTTAAACAACCATATAACATTTATTGACCTCACCCTCTTCTATTCCAGCGACCCTGATATTACCCGCATACCGTTTTCCAGATCGGTAATGACGAACCACCATTGGGATGCGTACTGCTCCAAGGGAATATTAAAGTGACCTTAAGTATAACGATAAATTATTTGAGTTATAAGTATTAGTAATATAGACAATAAAGATTACAATGTTTACTATATGGATGATTATTAGAATGCAAGTTTATCTCGATTGATTGAACGATAGAGTCTATAATGATTGCATAGAATGTAAGGTTATAATGATTATTAATTAGGCCATAATGATTATAGTGATTATTAAAATGAAGGATTATTTAGAGTGGTAGGTTCACAATGATTATTAAAATATTTTAATAAAGTGCCCTTGTGTTTAATAATAAATGCATATTTTTGTTATGATTAAGAACTAGAACCATAATGATTGCAGTGTTATTAACTCAGAGCGATTCTAGGAATGGTAGGAAGGGTTAAGATTGATTATTATATTGGGGCATTGTAGTATTGTGCTAATATTAATGAATTATCATAAGGGTTACTGTGGGATGAAGAATTGCTTTATACAAAACAAAATGTTATTATGCAATTGCCTTATTGCTTTATTCTTGGTTATTCATGTTATTTAGAAACTGCTTTATTCATGTGTGTAACCCAATCGATGTTATTATTTTCACCATGCAATTGTGTTATTATGTATTCAATATTACAAGAATTGTGTTATACATTCAATTGAAGTAGGGGTTGCTTTATATCTACAATTAAGAGGGATTTTCTTATGTATTCATTAAGAAGGAAACTCCTTGGGTATTTAGGTAGTGGTTGCGAATTATGGGGGTAGTGAATTTTATTATATTGTCCTGAACTATGTAAGAACGATGTGCTTGTGAATAAAAAAAAAGGGTACTGTTAGGGTTAGGAAGATCATGGTAATAAAGTTAATGTATTGAAATGGAGTTAGTGTAATGAATTAATTATGATATAGGGGATAATTATATCACCCTTTTATATCCTTATGTAGGAATGATGTTATGGTTAGAACTAGGATATTGTTTTGGTAAATTCTTGAGGAAGGATATTGCAGTTTAATTGTTGACCATAATTGAATTTCGGAAATGATAAATTAATTGTAAGGTTAGTTTAGATAATGAGAAGGTACTTCATTATTAATGGTTGCAAACTGATTACGATAAACCTGGCATTGTTGATTATGTCTTAGGGAAATGATACCGCATTATAGAGCAAATGTATTGATGGGGTTAGCTGCTAGGGAAGGTTAGTTTCCAATGCGAATAATTGTGGGGAATGTTAATGGCCCAAGTGTATCGACGGTTAAATTATTGTCATATAGTAGTATTGTAAAAGGTATGTTACTAGGATTCTTTCGCTGGCAGCTTACTATGGGTAAGATAACAAATGTTGTTGTAGCGTCATCGACATGAATATAATATGCCGGAACTCGATGGGAAGTAAAGTATTGAAATGCTAAGGTAATATTAACCTGTTCAATCTTGTGGTGACGATGTTGTAGTTTATGTATTAAGTATAGCGCATAAATGTTTGGTGATTTTTACTAATGCCATTCATTGTAATATAAAGGTGCTATGGGTATGATTTCATGTTGTTTCTATTATCATCCTAAATGCTAGTAGAAGCTTGCGCTTGTAATGTATTAAACAAAGTGTAATCAGATTTCATGACTTAATAGTGGGTATTGAGATTGGTTGGGAATTATCTTATGGTTAATGTACGCGTTGATTTATGAAATCTTAATTGGAGTAAGTGGTCGGTAATTAATCATAGTGGAGTCATAGTCGATGCCTTGTCTGAATTTCAGTTTGGTCGTTGTCTAGGCCCTTCTGACTTGCGTCTCCCGTCGAGGTCATGGTTGTCCCTTGATTTGTAGTCCTTGGGTGTTCTTGCTTGTAGTTACTAGTCATTCTCCTTGTGTCTTCTTGTTGTGATTGTCGTGTTTGCGTCTTGTCAGTCATCGGGTGGCGACGTAGAGTCCAGGGTGTCTGTTTCCTTTCCTACACGCGCGCACACACCTTTAAAACAAAAAATTTTTGCACCTGTTGTCCGAGTTGCTGTCGTAACAAGGAGGGTTGTTACAAAATGGACGATGACCTTTAATAGACGCACCCAATGGCAACCCATCCTAAAGGGAGATCAGCTTACTAGGGAATCATATCACCCTTCTAGGTATGAACAAGTTAAAGAGCATAATTTCAAAGAAAACGTTATGAAATGAAGGAGAATTCAATGCAACATACTCAAGTGCTTCAATAATCATAGTGACACATACCATGATACCTAAAATCATTACCTCATGGAGCAAGACTTACTGCTACTTGAGGACCAGGATGGTGGGATGGATACTACTACTACTGATAAATGAGATGCACTGAAGAAAACAGGGGCCCTCCGGGGCCATGCTCAAGTCATCCGACTCTCGACACTCCATGTATAGGACCTATGGGCCTCGATATGTGATCTCCTTAGTTATCCCTGGGTTAGGGGATAATAATTCTCACCATAATACTGACTTGTAACTCATGGAGAAAGGCCCACTACCTTCCAAGAGCCAACTGGTGTGGTGGATTCCATCTTCAAAAATGACCAACTGTGGTGGTGAGTGGGTTTTCCATCTGTCCAAAAGGGTACTACTATTCATGTAGTCTCTCGATACTCCATATCTGCAACCTCAGGTCCTTGAGACATCATCTCCTTAGTTATCCACATAATGGGGATAACATGCCCAAAATTGAATAGGGGGATCAAAGGTGTGTGGTGATAATGATATTTGTGTGACGTTGAAGATTGGTGAATATTTTGGGAATTTTGACACTTGGAGTTGTATATTTAATTGTGACTCTTGGAAAACTTATTTTGATTTAAAAAAAGTAAAGATGGCTTGTATAGAAGACTTGTTCAATATTCTACAAACATGTTGTTAACTGATGAGTTAAGAATTCTGTATAATCAAGATACGATTCACCATTCTACTCCCATTCTTGAATCATTCATAGGTTCTTTTGGATTAATGATTCTTGATAATGAAAAATAATACCTTGAACAACACATAACTAAGGATGACATGGATGAATTGGATGAAGACACTAAGGAGAATGATGATAAGTTTGAGAATACAAATATATATTTTAAGACCTTGGGAAGAGTTCAAGTTAAATATGAACAAACATGGCTTAGGGTATGAAAATATTAAGATTTATTTCATATTCGCAATTACTCCAAACCTATTACATTTGTGATTGTAGGTTTTCTTATTGATGATTTGTAGAGGCATACGATTGATGATGTAGTTGATTCTATGAAGAAGAAAATTGAGGAACAATATAATTATTATGATGCCGGGGGAAGTACTTGAACATTTCCAGTGCTATCACTCATCGAGTTAGCCATATGTTTTGATCTTAATCCATGTTGTGTTTGTGGGAAGACAAACCACCTAACTACATTTTGGAATATTAGGTACTTGGCATTGAAATTTGGAAGCCAAGTTATTGGAATGATCTTACCATATGGTTCATACGCAAATACAAACATGTTTAATAGTAGATATTTCTACAATAGATGGACTTGAATGTTTTTTAGGAATTGATGTTTTAGGGATGATCGAGGCCTAATTGAGGTAATCTCTTGATTTGAAGATGGAGTCTTCAAAGTTTTCTCAAGGACATTATGGTTATGGTTTTATATTTTCAAGTGGTGTACATTAATGTTTTTGATTAACAAGACCCAAGACTTCTCACTTTTTAGTTGATAGGGGGGAAGGTATTGATGATTATTGTCATACTTAGAATTCCAAAATCTACTCAATTTTATTTTGAAGATTACAATTTATTGAAGATGACAGATTGATGATTTTTAGGATTATGGTTTATTCAAGACGATGGATTGAGGATTTGATGCTTTTGACATGGATCACTCACATGGAGTTTTGGATTGTTAATTAGACCTTTAGAGAATATTTGTTGAGACAGTTTAGTGCTTGGCATTTCTGAGGATTTTTAGGATATTTGTATGGATAATATTTTGGCATTTGAGCATTGAATCACATTTGCGAATTGCATAGTTGCTTGACATTTTTTTTATCAACAATTTGATTTCAGGATTTGATACATTGCTAGCAGGATGAGTTTTTATACATGGGTTTTTTCTAGATATAGGATTGGAATGTTGATTGGCACTTTTTTTGTTAGCTGAATTATTGGCAGTGTTTTTTATGTGTTGTTTTCTGAGAGTAGTTTTGTCATCCTTGTTCACTTGATATTATCTGGATTTTATGGGGATGATCTTTGGACCTATTAGGGGATAATTAATCCTTTTTCACTTTTTCTTGCCACATTGGATTGTCGAGGATATTCAAGATTTGGGATCTATTGGACTTGCAAACAATTCACTTCTCATTAAGGTTTACTCTCATCAATTTTGTGTTTACATCAATGAACATTTGCAGACTATCTGGTTCATTTGTTGCATAATGCGATTTCTTGATTTGGTATTCGACATCCAATTTTGGTAGTTTTTCAGATGGATCTTCATAGAGACTTGTGATGTTTCAAAGAGTGAGTGCCAAGTTGAATACTTGAGGATGTTACTAGTTTTTACACTAGTATTTTTTCCTTAGCTATTACATTTGTATGGATTTATGATTAAGTGGGGGATTTTAACCTTTGGCTCTCTCTAATCCTAATTCATTGACCACCTTTATGTATACCTTAGGATATAGTCCTTATCTTAAGTAACATGTTTTAGGGTAATGGGTATAATCTTCCTGATTAGGTACCATTGACCATGATATGGTGGTTATCATGATTGTAATATATATTATATGTTATCATATGGATATATTAGTTTATCTATCATCTCTTTCCACCATTTCTTGGTCTCATTGAATATCTTCTTGTTCTTTATATTCTTTCAAAGTAATTTCCTCTTAATATAGATAAAGAAAGGAGCTTGCCGGTGCGATTTTTTATACTAGAAACTGACAAAATCTAATCGTAGAAGTGGGCATAAAGAAGCATTATCTACCTACAATCACTCATCCTAAATCCCACTCAGGTTGACTTAGTAAGATCAAGGATTCACATGTCCAACTCAAATGTATGGTTAAGTTTGCCATCTCATCTGATTATATTAATGAAATAGGGTTTGACGTCATTTTATTAGATGCAGAGTCACATATACCCATCAAAGGCTTAATAAACTTGTTTGTTTTGTGATGAGGTGAGGAAATGAAAGTTTACCTATTTGATTAGAGCCTTAACTTTGAGGATTGGTCGTGAAAACTTGTAATGAGATAGTAGAGTACAATTGAACATGAGTAGTGGGGTGAATTGTTACAATGCTATTCAAAGTGTTTCTAAGAATCATGAGGAATGCCTCCATTTCACACAATCTAACACATGTTTGTTTACCTTGTTGTTGTGAGCATGTTCTCCATTTTTCTTCACCAAGTCGTGTTGATGATTTCTTGGCTACTGTAAGGGAGAAGGTGCACTAGTGAGAGAAATTCTCAAGTCTAGCGAGTTGCTAACATAGACACCATTAATGGAGGGGTTACACATGAGGTGGGACACACTAATCAAGGATATATTATCATGCATGGAGGGAGTGCTTACACAAGGAGATGCATTCTAGCTATATTTATCACATTTGGGGTGCACCTCATGAGAGAGATTTTCATGCATGCATGCTCATTTATAAAGAAATGCAATCTAATTAATGTTAGCATGTGGGGATGCCTCATGAGAGAGATTCTCATGCATGCATGCAAATTTATGAAGAGGTGCAAGGCACATTTATTATGGGCATTATATTTTGTGTGTGGTGCATAGTTGGGAGAGGTTCCCTCTTGCATGTGGTGTATGTTCCGAGAGATATTCCCACATCGAAGCCATAGTTACTTTGCCAAATTCAAATTATGCATGGACAATTACTCTAAGATTTAAACTCATGAATGATATAGTTATTTTAGGAGTTGCACTTCATGCATGTGAGACACATGCATGAGCACATAGGGTGCATCATTCTGGAGGCTATTCTTACCTTGTTTGTAACCTCTTCTTCTCTTGTTATATAAGGAGAAGAGGGAATACTAGTTAGCTAAGTTATTGAGTTAAGAATTCTTTTTGTGAGAGCGTGTGTGTGGGGAATTTGTGGTATATACATGACGCGGTAATTTCTTCTTTCATAATTAAACGAGATACACGATTGTTGCTACTACATGATATAATATGATTTCCTAAATTTCTAGTTTTCATGTTTCTTAAACCCACTATTTGTTTATTGTCAAATTGACATAATCTTGTGATATGCAATGTCTATACTTTTGAGTTATCAATCTTATGTTTTTCTAGTTGTAGATTTGAAGTTTTTATAGAAGTTTTCCTATTGTTTTCCATTGAAGTAACTTCACCACTATATGGAGAAGGTTGTTGCATGTGAGAGGGAACTGCTATCAGAGGATGTTAATAGGTGTGATGGTTAGAAATTTCCATAGATTATAGTGAGTCGTGCCTTTGATGGGAAAACATATCTATGAGGTATCAGTGGGTGAGATTACCAAGAAACGTCGGTGATTGGAGTGTTGGTTTATGCCTATGAGAGATGATTTGTGCCTCTCATAGGTTGTTGATTTGTTTTTTGGCTAATTTGTTTGTTTGAGGTGTATTCAAGGAGTTGTAGAAATGACCAACTTTGGGATGTTTGGTCTTAGAGAGTGTGATAGATTAGAAGGAGTTTCAAATTTTAGTCCTTGGAAGTGAATATTTAGAATGTTGATCTATGCAGTATTGTGAATGGGAACGTTATAATTCTTATTGATTCCCAACAATGTGCTTAGTATGAGAAGATGGTTTCCAAGGTGAAGAAGGATTCCATGAAGGACCATTTGATCCTTGATATTATGGGTGTATCGATCGATGAAATTTATGAAACATTGATCTTTTTGTTTTAGAAGGTTAATGTCTCCAACAAAATTGAGTGACATGTACATGGCAGTAAGCTACTTGATGAAGATTATCGATCTTATGGATTAAATATTTTATGTTGAGATGGAGATCGTAGATGAGGAGTTAGTGTCCATAACACTAAATGGTTTCTTTGCACCCTGGGAAGCTTGCTTGCAAGGTCTCTATGCTCATAAGAAGATAATTTTCGTTCGAAAATCTTTGAGATGATTTCGTCTAATAAGAGATAGGGAGAGAGGTAGTTGCAGCTAGAGTGGAGGAAGTCTAAAACCTCACCCTCATCGAGAAGATGAGGAAAGGTGGCAAGAAAGGAGGCCTCAGGATGGATAAGGTGGCATAATCATGTTCTTCCAACCATGGTAATACAGGTTTGAGTTATGCAATTTGTTTCAAGGTCTACAAGAAGGGGAACTTTGCCAACATCTATCAAGAAAAGAGGAAATGGAAGCATAATCAGGAGTAGAGGTATTTTGTAGGGAGTGCAGAGGTTGTATATGGAGTGGATGTGTTAGTATCCAAGCTTGAGATCATCTTCTCTATGGTTTCTTGTCTTTCAACATATACTATTTTCAGTATTGGTTGGAATGTGGATAATGATGAATCAAGACATGCCTTTTATAGGGATATCTTCACTTGAGAACAATATTAAGGCATGCAAGGGGAGTTGTGTTATGATGCCACATGTCTTGTTATTGAGATGAGCTCCATCTCTTTCAGGATTCTCTCAGGTGATGTTATTGATTTGAATAATGTTCTTTATGTACCTGGTTTAACAAATAACTTTTTCTTTTTAAATATGTTTCAATGTTCATTGATTTGAATTGTGAAGTTGATTTTTAACCATCAAAGATTGCAATGAAATTATTCCTTGATTTTTCCTAGAGGTGTGTGGGAAGGAGGCATTTATAATGTACTTGTTGATCTAGTAAAGCATTAGGCTCTAGTGCATGGCAATGCCATTCTAGTGATAGAGCCTTCTATCATTAAGGAGTCACATGCAGTTAAGGGATGGTGGGATGTCAGGATGGAGGAGTGTCCTTCCATATTTGGGGAGGCACATGCATAGTAGTTATTGTAGAATTCCATGATGGAGGAGTATGATGTTTGAGAGAAAGTTTCAAAACATAGTGTGAAACCAGATTGATTCCTAACTTGCAGTTTGTTGATTTTTCTATGATAAAGGTTAAGCATGAAGTTCATTCCATTTTATCATTTAACTTAACAATAAACAATAATGTTGCAGCAACCAAGATCACAAGAAGAAACACCATGCAAAAGAACACAAGAAGTATCATGGGAAGCCCTTCTCAACAAAGGAAGAAGACCCAACCAAAATCCTTTGCTATATTATTCAAGAGAAATACCTTCACCACCAACAAAACCTAGCACACAAGAGGGTTCTCAAACCCTAGAAGACTAGCACCCAAGAGAGGTGCACACTTTTCCCAAGAAGGTGTACTTGCTGAAATTTCCAAACTCACATGAAAGATATGATTCCTTAATGGGGAATTTACCTTTACTTATACTAGACTGAACTTGTAAACACAAGTTTCTATTGTCACAATAGGGCCAACCTCACTAGCTCACAATATATTTAATATTAACCAGATTAATTATCTTTTACATTTATTATTAATCACATTAAGGTGGGGTCGACCTGTACCCTTTACATTACAATTAGGGTTACAGGCATGTATGAATCTTGAACAATATAGAAAGGGATCTTATACACCCACTAGTGCTTGTCCACTAGGGGCACATCCATAAGGATGTCCATATCTCTGGCTCACTGCATTACATAGAAGAACTACTTCTTCACTAGTTCTCAACCACTAGGATCACGTTCACCTGTGCTTGTCCACAGACACGTCCACTCAACATATCTTCTTTCTCAATGCATTACACAAGAGATTCATTTGTAGTTTCTCATCAACTCTTCTGCTCAGAGGAGGCTAATACATCATATTCATTTCTATTCTCATGACGATGCACCCAACACTTTGGGATTTCACACGTTCATCTTGTGCTTAGCCACATGCACATCCAAATTTGCAGATCTCCTTTCTCACTGCATTACAAAGGAGAATCATCTAGAGTTATTCTCAACTCTATGTAAGGAGGAATCCATCTTTATGTTCCAGCTATGTCTCATATAGGAACTACACACCCCTCTCAGGGGCTTTCTCTCAGGTTTGTAAGATGGAGAATGTCTCACATAGATGCAATCATCAACACTCACTCTCATCTAGGGAGGCATTCTTTATCATGCCAAGTCTCACATGGATGTACTTTGAACTTTGTATTTGCTTTAGTCATCAACACTCCCTCTCAACTAGAGAGGTATTCTTCTAAAAGTTAATTTGGTGAATATGTCTGCAATCTGCTCATATGTAGAAAGGTACTGTATGTATACTATTTTCCTCTACATCATATCTCTGATATAATGATATTTCATCTCAACGTGTTTCAATCCATCAAGAAACATTGGGCTCTCAAAGAGATTTACAAATGACTATTGTTATCATAATAGGATCTGTCTCATGATAAAGTAAATCTGTCAGAATCTTGTGAAGCCACATTGCTTTGCACACTCGATGCTATATACTCTGCTTCTATGGTACTCAAGGCCACAAAGTTTTGTTTCCTACTGCATCAAGAAACCATGGTAAACTTCAAGGTAAGAAAACAACTGGATGTGCTCTTCCGATCCACTGTAATCTCTGCTTAATTTGTATAGGCATATCCCTGCAAACTCAATTTCACACTTGGAGGCATATCTCAGACCATGTCAAGCTATGCCTCATGTATATCTCACTACATGATTTACTGTCTCGGATGGCTCATGGACTGGCTAAGAATTTTCACTACATAGCATGAATCAAGTTTGGTGTTAATTAGATACATCAATTATTCAATCATTTGTGGATCAATCTCATCTGAATCATCACCATTCATTTTCTTCAAATCTATCATGGTGTTTTTGTATTTTGGCAAACTGAGCTTCTTTTAATATTCCTGTTGTATGTTTTCCTTGACTTAGGAAAATATCATCGATCCTCTGCCATACTTCTTGTCCCAAGAAGTGGTGCATTATACTCATATCCTTCATATCAAAATCAGAAGTCAAATCTTACTTGTATGCAACAATAAGGCTTTTTGAATAAGTCATCAAAATCAGGCTCTCATCACCAACACTATAATAATATAGGTTTGGATCAACAACACTCTTGCAGAAACCCAAACTCGTCAAGAATCCATCCATCTGATATAGTTTCCAACTCATGGATGATAGTACGGATGGAAGTGTATCAGGTTTACTAGATCAAGTGTCTCATCATAGACAACTCTCTCTATTTGTGAGAAACCTCTGGCTATAGATCTCGCTTTGTATTTATCGACACTTATATTAGTTGCATGCTTGATATTAAACATCCACTTGGAAGTCATCACATACTTCCCTTCTGGTCTTTGAAAAATATCTTATACACCATTTTTTTTAAGATATACTAATATTCTTCTATTATGGAATCTTGCCATACTTGTTCTCATGTTGCTTCTCTATGACAAGAGGGTTCGGAATCAATGATGTGGCTTATGGCTGAAGAGTATCTTGAAAAATCTCTTTGTTCTCTCGGGATGTGCCTTGAGAGGCTTGTATGTTTCTTTGCCTCCTGCATAGTGAGCCTAGGCAGACCTTTTATGCGCTAATGCAATATCTCTGAACATATCAACTGGAGAAACTGGATCAGATGGAATAATGTATGTCTCCCTCTGAAGGCATTGTCTCACTTTCAATCTCTATCTGAGATTCTCTAGATATTTTAAAGGATATCTCTTCTTCAAGGAAAACATCTCTACTTGTCTCAATTTGTCTCTGACCAGGGATGTCGATATGGAGTGTCTTAGAAGATTATTTGTTATCCCATAAACGTATCCTTTCTCCCTGAAGGGTCTGGCTTGGAATTCTTCTCTCTGGGTACATGAAAATACGCTGGCCACCCAAATATCCTAAAGTGTTCAATCTCAGGCTTCACTCCGGTGAAGGCTTCTTCGGGAGTTATGTTTTTCAAATTCTGGTGAAGACTCTTGTTTTGACCATATACCGTGTCATGCATACTTCTTCCCATAGAATCATAGAAGGATTCCGATCATGCATTATTGCATTGGTTTTCTCAATGATAGTTCTATTCTTCCTCTTTCTCAAATAACTTTGACTCCCTTTGAGTCAAGTGACTCCTTCTGAAGGATAAACACCTTACTTTGTTGTTAACCTGTCTGGAACAAGAAAACAAGAGGAACCAAAAGAATAATATCTCCTAAAGGAGAATAATGAGTACATATCTAGAATCAAAACAATTTAAGGATTGTTGTCACAACTACAACACTACTTGTAATGTAACAAACTTTATAAATATAGGTTAGAGGAATGCCAATTTCAACAATCAAACCTGGGGTCTTCACTTCCAATGTGTTGTTCTTATGAATGCACTGAGATCCCTCTGGATCCATGAATTTAGCAAGAAGGTTATTTCCTCCTACAATTTCTCTCATGACAATGATACAAATAATATATATACAAGTGCATACCGAAGGGTGCTGATATGATTTCTCCAATGGCACCTGGTTGATCTTTGTCTTCTTGACATCTTCATGAAGAGGGTAGTCATAGTGTCACTTTTTTATATCACCCACAACAAGTATTCCTCTAAATTCTTGTCTTCCAGGAGCTTGAAGTTGCTTGATACATCAAGCTTATCCTCCATCATAGGTATGTTCATCATAATTTTAGATTCTTCACAAACTCTTGTCAACTGGACTAGAAAACCTAACGACTAGGCTAAGCTAGCACTTTTAGGTTTTGTTGGACTTATGACTGCTAAAAATAATCCTTTGAAATATGGATAACACTGGTGAGCGGAAGATCTCCTTCAATGAGTTTCAAAAACCCTAATTCTGAAATTTCTACAGAAAATAGCGAAACCCTAGGGCCAAAATTTTAAAATTCTCGGAATTTCATTTTGAGAGTCTCTGGAGGTGTGATGGACAAGGCCATACTCTCCTATTCCAAAATTTGCCTCAACTTCTAAGTTTTAGGGGTTGAAATACTCAAAATAAGAGGTCCATACGAAATTTATGGGAACCCTAGGAAGGTCGTACAAAATTTTCTGGGAACCCTGGAAGGGCCGTACTTGTCTGCAAGAGAGGGGGGATGACTAGTAAAAGATTTTAGCTTGTGAAATGGGTTCTTCAAGACCTCTACTCTGGTTCCATGTTGATTTTTCTATGAGAAAGGTTAATCATGAAGTTCATTCCATTTTATCATTTAACTTAACCATAAACAATAATGTTGCAACAACCAAGATCACAAGAAGAAACACCATGCACAAGAACACAAGAAGTATCTTGGGAAATCCTTCTCAACAAGGGAAGAAAAAACAACCAAAATCCTTTGCTATATTCTTCAAGAGAAATACCTTCACCACCAATAAAACCTAGCACACAAGAGGGTGCTCAAACCCTAGAAGACTAGCGCCAAAGAGAGGTGCACACTTTTCCCAAGAAGGTGTACTTGCTGAAATTTGCTAACTCACATGAAAGATATGATTCCTCAATGGGGAATTTACCTTTACTTATACTAGAATGAACCTGTCAACATAAGTGNATGGAATAATGTATGTCTCCCTCTGAAGGCATTGTCTCACTTTCAATCTCTATCTGAGATTCTCTAGATATTTTAAAGGATATCTCTTCTTCAAGGACAACATCTCTTCTTGTCTCAATTTGTCTCTGACCAGGGATGTCGATATGGAGTGTCTTAGAAGATTCATTGTTATCCCATAAACGTATCCTTTCTCCCTGAAGGGTCTGGCTTGGAATTATTCTCTCTGGGTACATGAAAATACGCTAGCCACCCAAATATCCTAAAGTGTTCAATCTCAGGCTTCACTCCGGTGAAGGCTTCTTCGGGAGTTATGTTTTTCAAATTCTGGTGAAGACTCTTGTTTTGACCATATATCATGTCATGCATACTTCTTCCCATAGAATCATAGAAGGATTCTGATCATGCATTATTGCATTGGTTTTCTCAATGATAGTTCTATTCTTCCTCTTTCTCAAATAACTTTGACTCCCTTTGAGTCAAGTGACTCCTTCTGAAGGATAAACACCTTACTTTGTTGTTAACCTGTCTAGAACAAGAAAACAAGAGGAACCAAAAGAATAATATCTCCTAAAGGAGAATAATGAGTACATATCTAGAATAAAAACAATTTAAGAATTGTTGTCACAACTACAACACTACTTGTAATGTAACAAACTTTATAAATATAGGTTAGAGGAATGCCAATTTCAACAATCAAACCTGGGGTCTTCACTTCCAATGTGTTGTTCTTATGAATGCACCGAGATCCCTCTGGATCCATGAATTTAGCAAGAAGGTTATTTCCTCCTACAATTTCTCTCATGACAAAGATACAAATAATATATATACAAGTGCATACCGGAGGGTGCTGATATGATTTCTCCAATGGCACCTGGTTGATCTTTGTCTTCTTAACATCTTCATGAAGAGGGTAGTCATAGTGTCACCTTTTTATATCACCCACAACAAGTATTCCTCTAAAGTATTGTCTTCCATGAGCTTGAATTTGCTTGATTCATCAAGCTTATCCTCCATCATAGGTATGCTCATCATAATTTTAGATTCTTCACAAACTCTTATCAACTGGACTAGAAAACCTAACGACTAGGCTAAGCTAGCACTTTTAGGTTTTGTGGGAATTATGACTGCCAAAAATAAGCCTTTGAAATATGGAGAACACTGGTGAGTGGAAGATCTCCTTCAATGAGTTTCAGAAACCCTAATTCTGAAATTTCTACAGAAAATAGCGAAACCCTAGGGCCAAAATTTTAAAATTCTCGGAATTTCATTTTGAGAGTCTCTGGAGGTGTGATGGACAAGGCCATACTCTCCTATGCCAAAATTTTCCTCAACTTATAAGTTTTAGGGGTTGAAATACTCAAAATAAGAGGTCCATACGAAATTTCTGGGAACCCTAGGAAGGTCATACAAAATTTTCTGGGAACCCTGGAAGGGCCGTACTTGTCTGCAAGAGAGGGGGGATGACTAGTAAAAGATTTTAGCTTGTGCAATGGGTTCTTCAAGACCTCTACTCTGGTTCCATGTTGATTTTTATATGAGAAAGTTTAAGCATGAAGTTCATTCCATTTTAGCATTTAACTTAACCATAAACAATAATGTTGCAACAACCAAGATCATAAGAAGAAACACCATGCACAAGAACACAAGAAGTATATTGGGAAATCCTTCTCAACAAGGGAAGAAAAACCAACCAAAATCCTTTGCTATATTCTTCAAGAGAAATACCTTCACCACCAATAAAACCTAGCACACAAGAGGGTGCTCAAACGCTAGAAGACTAGCGCCAAAGAGAGGTGCACACTTTTCCCAAGAAGGTGTACTTGCTGAAATTTCCTAACTCACATGAAAGATATGATTCCTCAATGGGGAATTTACCTTTACTTATACTAGAATGAACCTGTCAACATAAGTGTCTATTGGCACAATAGGGCTGACCTCAATAGCTCACAATATAATTAATATTAACCAGATTAATTATCTTTTACATTTATTATTAATCACATTAAGGTGGGGCCGACCTGTACCCTTTACATTAAAATTATGGTTACATGCATGTATGACTCTTGAAAAATGTAACAAGGGATCTTATACACCCACTAATTCTCATCCACTAGGGGCACATCCATATGGATCTCCATATCTCTGGCTCACTGCATTACACATAAGAACCTCTTCTTCACTAGTGCTCAACCACTAGGATCACGTTCATATGTGCTCGTCCACATGCATGTCCACTCAAAAGATATTCATTCCCACTACATTACACAGAAGATTCATCTTGAGTTTCTAATCAACTCTTCTTCTCAAAGGAGGCTAATAAATCATATTCATTTCTGTTCTCATGAAGATGCACCCAACACTTTGGGATTTCGCATCTTCACCTTGTGTTCAACCACATACATGTCCAACTCTACAGATCTCCTTTCTCACTGCATTACACATGAGAATCATATGGAGTTCTTCTCAAATATCTCTAAGGATGATTCCATCTTTACGTTCTAGCTCTGTCTCAGATATGAACCACACACCCCTCTCAGGGGCTTTCTCTCAGGTTTGTAAGCTGGAGATGTCTAACGTAGCTACAATCATCAACAAATTGATGGGAGAATTGTAGAGTACTAGAACATGCTTTTTATTGAATGAATCTTTTAGAAAAAGGGATTTGGATTTGATGAGATTCTTGTTCCAGTTTACAAAGGGTTCTTTGAAAAAGAGGGATTTGACCTTATTGAGGCTTTTGTTTAAGTTGGTAGAACTTTCAAGGTGTATGGGAAATGTTAGTCCCTAAAGTTGCATTTGACTATGAGAGGGCAAGCTAGGGCATTATAAAGTTATTACAATGGTATTTATAAAGGGTTTTCTGAATATTTTGTAGAAATTGGTTTAAAGTTGGCTCAAGGATTCAATGAAATATATAGCTCAATGTAAAACCAGGTAAACATCCCACTAGCTTAGTAAATGACAGACACTTTAATAGATCAGGTGGTAAGGTAAATAAAGAGAGGAAGATATATGAGCTTTCAATTTGTCAACTCACACATGGGTTTCTCATTCCAAAATATCATTAAGAAATAAGAACATGTACTTGAAAACAATCTTAATTGTGAGCAAAAAAAATAAAATTTTCACTGTCTCACTCACAATCAAGAAATCATATTCTTTTAAACAGAATAAGTGTATTCAAGTAAGAAAAGAAGAAGATAAAAATATGAAAAGAAGATTTGACCATCAAAATGCCTTTTCCATTTAGTGCCAATATGAAATATTGTCTTGTCTTATAGTGGAGTCTTTACAAAAATATTCCTTGAATGCCCAACTAATCGACCCTCATACAGTCTTTCCAGTGTCTTTTTAAAGCACACACATTACTCTTGTAGATCATATTTTCTAGTTTACAGTTTTACAATAGGATCGTGTCAATTACTATTTCCTAGGATAATAAAGCTCATACACGCACTTCTAATGTCTATATTGTAGTAGGATCAACAACCAATCTGAATATAGATTAGGAAACAATTTTATAAGACTAACAAATCCCACAAAAGTAGGAATACTATCTTGCTGAGTTGATTCATTTGAGATATAAAAAAGTTCCATTTGAACCAAGAACTATGAACCGAACTGCTCATATTTACTTTCTGAGTAATAACATCGAACAATAAAAAATGAGGTTGACTCTCTTTGAATTGTCATGGTATTATGAATGCAGTATCCCTGGTGTCTCTCTGTTTGAGCTTAGTTGTTAGCACAACATTATTCCAATACAATCTTATATTGGATTCTCTTACCTCTTTAAGCAATGCCTTCTGCTCTTTCCTCTTCCTTTTGAAATCTTGTATCTTTTCTTGCTGTTTAGCATTCCATTGCATAATAAAATATTTTTCTTTCTTCAATTGCTTAATCATAATTTGCATCTCCTTTACTCTGTCTTTTTCCTTCCTTGCTTCCACTTTGAATTCTGGATATTCCTCTATTGGGGAAGGTGAGTTCAGATCTATAGAAGCTTGGGGTTTTCTTAGTTTAATTACATATTTTGAAGATAGCCCAGAACTAAGTTCCTCTTCAATGCTGTCAAAGTCTCTGGTTTCTAGAAGATATTGCAGTTGGTCTAATTATGGAAAAAAATCATTTCTCTCATCATAAACTGCATCTGTGCCCTAAATACAGATTCCGATAATGAAGTTGACTTTGTAGTTTCCTTGGTCACATGTATTCTAGAGTGTTGTGCAATCTGCTTTCCCTTTTCTCATTTCTTCTTCTGTTCCTCAGATTCATTTTCTGTCCTGTGTAAAGAAGACGCCAAGGCCTATTTTTTGATCTCCTTCTTAGAATCCTCTGAATTGTCTTCTATGATAATGAGGTTTTCCTTCTTGATGGAAGGATGAAACATGTATTTTGAATTCAGTTTGAATTTATTGGAAGCTCTGGTAGAATTTCTTCTAGGACATTTAGGTACAGGTGTTTTCTTCTTACTTTGTTTCTTACTTTTTGCAGTCTTCTTGCCTGTAGATTGTTGCTTCTGTTTGGCTAGAGTTTGAACTAGACTTGTGATGTAATATTCATATTCATCAAATTCCCTTTTTATATCTAGATCAAGATAGATGTCAGTCTCTTCATTCATTTTAGGTTTCTTACCTCGACTGGTAGTGCCTTTCTCATAAAATTTACCCATAGGAAAATAAACAATATCTTGTTGGATTTGTAATTTTCTCTTGCCAACACGAGTTACCCTAGCTGTAGGGGAATTTTATTTCATCAAAACTTCAGTGGCTTAAGAGGTCTATTTCTCTTTTACATGTTTCTTCTCCTTGATAGTTTTAGACTCAGTTTCTTGTAGATTAGGTTTTAATGACTGGATTAACCAGCCCCAAGACCTATGGACTTCATTTAAGGAAAATACTACTAACGTTCTAATCAACCCTTGATGAAAACAACTGCTTTTTGCTGTAGCAGGATGTGACTGGATCCTCTTAGACATCTTCGATAATTTTTTTTATCAGAAATAGGGTAGGTTAAGAGGGAAATCACCATTTACATGGATCAAAAGTCTAATATGATAGATATGGACCAGAGAAAACCTACCTTCACATGTAATGTACCTGTGGATAATCAAAAGGGCAGTGTGCCATTCTTTCTTCACCCAACAGTGTGGGATACCCTGGCTCTAGTTGTTGATTTTTCAATAGGTAAGGTTAAGCATGAAGTTCATTCCATTTTTATCCTTTTACTTAAACCATAACCTATTATTTTGTAGGAACCAAGATCACAAGAAGAAACACCATGCACAAGAACACACAAAGTATCTTGGGAAACCCTTCTCAACAAGGGAAGAAAACCCAACCAAATCCCTTTCTATATTATTTAAGATAAATACCTTCACCACCAAGAAAACCTAGCACACAAGAGGGTGCTTGCAAACCCTAGAAGAATAATGCCCAAGAGAGGTGTACACTTTTCCCAATAAGATGTATTTGCTGAAATTTCTAAACTCACACAAAAGATATGACTCCTCAATGGGGAATCTACCTTTACTTATATTAGACTTGACCTGTTAACAAAAGTGTCTATTGGCACAATAGGTCCAAGCTATATAACTCACAATATAATTAATATTAACCATATTAATTATATTTTATATTAATTATCCATTACATTAAGGTGGGGCCGACCTGTACCCTTTACATTACAATTAGGGTTACATGAAGGTATGCATCTTGAATAATATATCAAGGGATCACATACACCCACTAGTGCTTACCCACTAGGGGCACATCCATAAGGATGTCCATATCTCTGGCTTAGTGCATTACATAGAAGAACCACTTCTCATTAGAGCTCAATCACTAGGATCACGTTCACCTGTAGTCGTCCACATGCACATCCACTCAATAGATCTTATTTCCCACTACATTACACATGAGATTAATCATCAACTCTCATCTCAGAGGAGGATAATACATCATATTCATCTATGTATCATGACGATGCACCCAACACTTTGGGATTTTTCACATTCACCTTGTGCTAAACCACATGCACGTCCAACTCTACAGATCTCCTTTCTCACTACATTACATAGGAGAATCATATATAGTTCTTCTCAACTCTCTATAAGGAGGAGGCCATATCTACATTCCAGCTCTATGTCAGATAGGAATAATACAACTCTCTCAGGGATCTCTCTTAGGTTTGTGTCCTGGAGAATGTCTCACATAGCTACAATCATCAACACTCCATCTCAACTAGGGAGGCATTCTTCATCATGGAAAGTATCACACAAATGTATTTTGAACTTTGTTCTTGGATGTAGTTATCAAAAATCCCTCTCAACTAGGGTGGTATCCTTCAACAAGGTAATTTGGTGAAGATGTCTGCAATCTTCTCATGTGTGGGAAGGTATTGCATCTGTACTATTTTCCTCTACATCATGTCTATGAAATAGTGATATTTCAATGTGTTTCAATCTATCATGAAGCACAAGTTTCTCAAAGAGCTTAAAAAAGATCTGGTTATAATCATAGAATCCATATCATGATCAAGTAAATCTATTAGAAGTTTATGAGGCCGCACTACTTCACATACTCAATGATATATACTCTGCTTCTATGGTACTCAAGGCCATAGGGCTTTGTTTCCTGTTGCACTAGGAAACCATGGAAAAATTCATGGTAAAAACAAAAACCAAATGTTCTCTTTCGGTCCACTATACTTTCTGTCCATTCTTCATATCCATACAAACTCAAGTCTATACTGGAGACATATCATAGCCCATATCTAACTATGCCTCACAAATATCTCAATACATGTTTCACTGCTGTCCAGTGAGTCTGTCTTGACTGAATCATGGAATGACTAAGTACATTCAATGTATAGCATGAATCAAGTTTGGTGTTAACCAGATACACAAGTGACCAATGATGTTTGGATCAATTTCGTCTAATTATCATCATTCATTTTCTTCAAATCCATCACGTGGATTTGCATTCTGTCATACTGGACTTCTTTAATATTCCCACTGTATATTTTCCTTGACTCAGGAAAATCTCATCAGTCCTCTGTCATACTTCTTGTTCGAAGAATTAGTGCATCATACTCATATCCTTCATCTCGAAATTAGAAGTCAAAGATTACTTGTATCCAAAAATAAGGATTTCTGAATAAGTCATCAAAATCAGGGTCTCATCACCAACACTCTAATAATATAGGTTTGGATCAACAATATTCTTGCTGAAACCCAAACTCATCAAGAATCCATCCATATGATATAGTACATATGGAAGTGTATCGTGCTTACTGGATCAAGTGTCTCATCATGGACAACTCCCTCTATTTGTGACAATCCTCTAGCTATAGATCTTGCTTTGTATATCTTGACACTTCCATTAGCTGGATGCTTGATTTTATATATACACTTGGAAGCCACCACAAACTTCCTTTCTGGTCCCTGAACAACATCTTATACATCATTATTTAAGATATACTGGTATTATTTTGTTATGGTATCTTTCCATACCTGTTCTCTTGTTGCTTCTTCAAGACAAGGAAGTTCAGAATCAATGAAGTGTCTCATGACTGGAGGATAGATTTGAAAAAATCTTTTTCTTTCTCAAGATGTCCTTTGAGGGACTTGTATGTTTTCTCTATCTTCTAGTAGAGTTTTGTTGACCCTAGGCATGCCTTTTATGCCCCGCTGTAATATCTCTGGTCATATCAACTGGAGTAGCTGAATTTGCTGGAATATTGTTTGTCTTCCACTGAACTGCTGAAGCTATTATCTCTTTCTTCTTTTATTTTTTTTTGACTCCCTCTGAGTCAAGTAACTCTCTCTGAATTTTTAAGGAAGGGAATATTATTTTATTGCTTGTTTGATCTTTTATGTCTTCTTGACCAACATGGTAATAAATCAAATAAGGTTTGGACTCCCGTACCAGGGATAATGGTCCAAGTCTTGAGGGCTCCCATACTGGGGATAGTACCCTTCATTTATCAAGAATGTAATCAACTATAAATTAGAGATAAAATGGTTTACCTGGGTTTGTAGTCATGTTTAGTTATGAGTTTGTTCTTAGAGGAACTAGTTTTCCTCTCTCTTATCTCATTATTTTGAGGTGGATCTAGATGAATGTTAGCAATAGAAGCATATTGTCTTCCCTTCTTCCTGGTTGGACAATTTCTTGCCTAGTTCCCGTATTTGTCACATCAGAAGCACTGAATTTCTGAAACATCTCTTCTCTGGTAATAACCTGGATTTGATGAAGACTTTTCATCTTTGAATGCTTTTTTGAAGTTTCTTTTAAATATTCCTCCTTTCTTTGTATGAAGTGCAAGAGAATAATTTTCTTTTTGGGAGTATTCCACTCTATTTCTAAGTCTAAGTTCTTCTTGAGTACAATATGTACATAGACAATCAAAGGTTGGTAGACTTTATCTTCCACTGATACTTTGAAGAAAAGCATCCCGATGTTTTGGAAGATTGTTGAGAGTGGATAAGACAAGTTCTCTATCGGACATGATTTCTCCAATGTCTTCTAGTTGTTCTTTAATATCTGATATCTTCATAAAGAAGATAACAATTGTGTCACCTTTTGTCATCTTGGTACTTTGAAGTTGGATCTTCAAGGTAATATTTCTGAGGGTGTTGTCACTTTCAAACATTTCTTTCAATGCTTCATACATTTCATAAGCTGTATTTAGGTTGGAAATACAAGGTAAGAGATGATCTCTTACTGATTAGATGAATAATTTTCTTGCTTTGACATCTTCTTTGTTTCTTATCTTCTTCTCTTCATCGGTAGCTGTATCTGGTAAAGTTTTAGTTACCACATCAAAAAGTTCATCTTCTTCAAGGGTGACCTAAAGCCTTTATTTCCAGGAGCTGAAGTTGCTTGCTCCATCAAGCCTATCTTCTACTAAAGTTTTGTTCTTTATTTGTTCGGATTCTTCAAACTCTTGCCAACTGGACTTAGAAAACCTAATGATTAGGTTGGATTAGTAACCTTGGATTTTTTTGGGCTTATTACTGCCAACAATCAACTTTGAGAGTGTCACAAGAATGCTTGTTGAGTTGAAAACATTTCTTCAAGAAGTTGCAGAAATCCTACGATAAGGATTTTGCATAAAATATTGACACTGTAGAAATCCTAGGGCCAAAAAATCAAAATACTCAGAATTTTATTTTGAAGGTCTCTGGAGTTGTGCTGAGGAGGTCCATACAACTTGGTACAAGTTTTATCTCCAACATCCACTTGTAGAGGGGTGAAAAGGCTAATCAAATGAGGGTCGTACAAATTACTGCAGAAATACTAGAGGTCGTACGAAACTACAGAAGGAGGATGATTTATCCTTTTGAATGCTTGTGCATGGGTTAATCAAGACCTATTCTATGAAAACATGTTGAGTTTTCAATAGGTAAGGTTAAGAATGAAGTTAATTCCATTTTTATCCTTTTACTTAAACCATAACCTATCATGTTGCAACAACCAAGATCACAAGAAGAAACATTATGCACAAGCACGTAAGAAGTATCCTGGGAAACCCTTCTCAACAAGGGAAGAAAACCCAACCAAATCCTTTTCTATATTCCTCAAGAGAAATACCTTCACCACCAAGAAACCTTAGCACACAAGAGGGTTCTTTCAAATCCTAGAAGTCTAGCGCCCACGAGAGGTGCACACTTTTCCCAAGAGGATGTATTTGCTGAAATTTCCAAACTCACACAAAAGATATGCATCCTCAATGGGGAATCTACCTTTACTTATATTAGACTTGACCTGTCAACAAAAGTGTCTATTGGCACAATAGGGCCGACCTCTCTAACTCACAATATAATTAAAATTAATTGGATTAATTATATTTTATATTAATTATCAATTACATTAAGGTGGGGCTGACCTGTACCCTTTACATTACAATTAGGGTTACAGGCATGTCAGACTCTTGAAAAATATAAAAAGGAATCTCATACACCCACTAGTTCTCAACCACTAGGGGAACATCCATAGGGATGTCCATATCTTTATCTCACTACATTACATAGAATAACCACTTCTCACTAGTGCTCAACCACTAGGATCACGTTCACCTCTGCTCGTCCACAGACACATCTACTCAATAAATCTTCTTTCCCACTGCATTACACATGGGAGTCATCTATAGTTTCATCATCAAATCTCTTCTCAGAGGAGGCTAATACATCATCTTCATCTTTGTCTCATGACAATGCACCCAAAACTTTGGGATTTCACACGTTCACCTTGTGCTCAGACACAGACACGCCTAACTCTAAAAATATCCTTTCTCATTGCGTTAAACAAGAGAATCATCTGGAGTTATTCTCAACTCTCTGTAAGGAGGAGGCCATCTCTACATTCCAGCTCTGTCTTAGATAAGAACTAAACACCCCTCTCAGGGGTTGTCTCTCAGGTTTGTGTCTTGGAGAATGTCTCACATAGCTGCAATCATCAACACTCCCTCTCAGCTAGGGAGGAATTAGTCATCATAGAAAGTCTCACATAGATGTATTTTGAACTTTGTTCTTGGCTGTAGCTATCAATACTCCCTCTCAACTAGGGAGGTATCCTTCAACAAGCTAATTTGGTGAAGATGTCTGCAATATGCTCATGTGTAGGAAGGTACTTCATTTGTACTATTTTCCTCTGCATCATGTCTCTAAAATAGTGATATTTCAATGTGTTTCGATCTATCATGAAGCAAAAATTTCTCAAAGAGCTTCACACAGCTATGTTTATAATCATAGAATCCATCTCATGATCAAGTAAATCTATCAGAAGTTTATGAGGCCGCACTGCTTCACATACTCAATGATATATACTCTTCTTCTATGGTACTCAAGGCCACATGGATTTGTTTCCTGCTGCGCCAGGAAACCATGGAAAAATTCATGGTAAAAACAACAACCAGATGTTCTCTTTCGATCCACTGTACTTTTTGTCCATTCTGCATATCCCTGCAAAATCAAGTCTATATTGGAGACATATCACAGGCCATATCTAACTGCGCCTCGTAGATATCTTGATACATGTTTCACTGCTGTCCAACGATTCTGTCTTGACTGACTCATGGAATGACTAAGTACATTCACTATATATCATGAATCAAGTCTAGTGTTAACTAGATACATCAATGATCCAATCATGTGTGGATCAATCTCGTTTAATAATCATCATTCATTTTATTCAAATCCATCATGTGGATTTGCATTTTGTCATACTGAACTTCTTTAATATTCTCATTGTATATTTTCCTTGAGTCAGGAAAATATCATCAGTTCTCTGTCATACTTCTTGTCCAAAGAATTAGTGCATCATACTCATATCCTTCATCTCGAAATTAGAAATCAAAGATTACTTGTATCCAAAAATAAGGCTTTCTGAATAAGTCATCAAAATCAAGCTCTCATCACCAACACTATAATAATATAGGTTTGGATCAACAATACTTTTGCTGAAACCCAAACTCATCAAGAATCCATACATTTGATATAATATGGATGGAAGTGTATCGTGGTTACTAGATCAAGTGTCTCATCATGAAAAACTGCCTCTGTTTGTGAGAATCCTTTGGTGATAGATCTTACTTTGTATATCTTGACACTTCCATTAGCTGCATGCTTGATTTTATAGATACACTTGGAAGCCACCATAGACTTCCTTTCTAGTCCCTGAACAATATCTTATACATCATTCTTTAGGATATACTGGTATTATTTTGTTATGGTATCTTGCCATACCTGTTCTCTTGTTGCTTCTTCAAGAAAAGGAAGTTCATAATCAATGAAGTGTCTCATGACTGAAGGATAGCTTTGAAAAAATCTTTTTCTTTCTCAAGATGTCCTTTGAGGGACTTGTATGTTTTCTCTGTCTTCTAGCAGAGTTTTGTTGACCCTAGGCATGCCTTTTATGCCCTGCTATAATATCTATGGTCATATCAATTGGAGTAGCTGAATTTGTTGGAATATTGTTTGTCTTCCACTGAACTGCTAAAGGTATTATCTCTTTCTTATTTTTATTTTGTTTTGACTCCCTCTGAGTCATGTAAATCTCTCTCAAGTTTGAAGGGAATATTATTTTATTGCTTGTTTGATCTTTTATGTCTTCTTGAACAACATGGTAATCAATCAAATAAGGTTTGGACTCCCGTACCAGGGATAATGGTCCAAGTGTTGAGGGCTCCCATACTGGGGATAATACCCTTCATTTATCAAAAATGCAATCAACTATAAAAATAGAGATCAAATGGTTTACCTAGGTTTGTAGCCATGTTTAGTTTGAAGTTTTTTCTTAGAGGAACTACTTTTCCTCTCTCTTATCTTCATTCTTTTGAGGTGGATTTGGATCAATGCCAACGGTAGAAGAATATTGTCTTCTCTTCTTCCTGGTTGGACAATTTCTTGCATAGTGCCCATATTTGTCACATCTGAAGCACTGAATTTTTGAAACATCTCTTCTCTGGTAATAACCTGGATTTGATGAAGACTTTTCATCTTTTAATGTTCCTCTGACGTTTCTTTTCAATCTTCCTCCTTTCTTTGTATGAAGGGAAAGAGCATGATTTTCTTCTGGGGACTCTTCCACTCCTCTATTTCTAAGTCTAAGTTCTTCTTGAGTACAATATGCCCATAGACAATCAAAGGTTGGTAGACTTTCTCTTCCACTGATACTTTGAAGAAAAGGCTCCCAATGTTTTGGAAGGTTGTTGAGAGTGGATAAGACAAGTTCTCTATTGGACATGATTTCTCCAATGGATTCTAGCTGTTATTTAATCTCTGATATGTTCATAAAGACGATAACAACCATGTCACCTTTTGTCAGCTTGGAACTTTGAAGTTGGCTCTTCAAGGTAAGATCTTTGAGGGTGTTGTCACTTTCAAACATTTCTTTTAATGCTTCATACATTTCATAAGTTGTCTCTAGGTTGGAAATACGAGGTAAGAGATGATTTATTACTGATTAGATGATTAATTTTCTTGCTTTGACATATTCTTCCTTTATTATCTTATTCTCTTCATCGGTAGCTGTATCTGGTAAAGTTTTAGTTACCACATCCAAAAGGTCATATTCTTCAAGGGTGACCTGAAGCCTTGATTTACAGGATATGAAGTTGCTTGCTCCATCAAGCCTATCTAATTCTACTAAAGTTTTGTTCTTCATTTGTTCGGATTATTCAAACTCTTGCCAATTGGATTTAGAAAACCTAATGATTAGGTTGGATTAGTAACCTTGGATTTTGTTGGGCTTATGACTACCAACAATCAACTTTGAGGGTGTCACAATAATTCTTGTTGAGTTGAAAACGTTTCTTCAAGAAGTTGTAGAAATCCTAAGATCAAGATCCTGCAGAAAATATCGACACCCTAGAAACCCTAGGGCCAAAAAATCAAAATCCTCAGAATTGTATTTTGAAGGTCTATGTAGATGCGCCGAGGAGGGTCGTATAGCTTGGTACAAGTTTTAGCTCCAACATCCACTTGTAAAAGGGTGAAAAGTATAATCAAATGAGGGTTGTATGAATTTCTGCAGAAACCCTAGAGGCCGTAGAAACTGCATAAGGATGACGATTTATCCTTTTGAATGCTTGTGCAGGGGTTTTTCAAGACCTATTCTCTGAAACCATGTTTATTTTTCAATAGTTAAGGTTAATAATGAAGTTCATTCCATTTTTATCCTTTTACTTAAACCGTAACCTATTATGTTGCAACAACCAAGATCACAAGAAGAAACACCATGCACAAGAACACAAGAAGTATCTTGGGAAACCCTTCTCAACAAGGGAGGAAAACCCAACCAAATATTTTGCTATATTCTTCAAGAGAAAGACCTTCTCCATCAATAAAACATAGCACGCAACAGGGTGCTTGCAAACCCTAGAAGACTAGCGCCCAAGAGAGGTGTGCACTTTTCCCAAGAAGATGTATTTGCTGAAATTTCCAATCTCACACAAAATATATGATTCCTTAATGGGGAATATACCTTTACTTATATTAGACTTGACCTGTCAACAAAAGTGTCTATTGGCACAACAAGGCCAACCTCTCTAACTGACAATAAAATTAGTATTAACTAGATTAATTATCTTTTATATTAATTATCAATTACATTAAGGTGGGGCCGACCTGTACCTTTTACATTACAATTAGGGTTACAGGCAGGTCAGACTCTTGAGAAATATATAAAGGGATCTCATACACCCACTAGTGCTCACCCACTAGGGGCACATCCATAGGGATGTCCATATCTCTAGCTCACTTTATTACACAGAATAACCACTTCTTACTAGCGCTCAACCACTAGGATCATGTTCACTTGTGCTCGTCCACAAGCACATCCACTCAACAGATCTTCTTTCTGACTTCATTAAACATGAGAGTAATATAGAGTTTGATAATCAAATATATTCTCAGAGGAGGCTAATACATCATATTCATCTTTGTCTCATGACGATGCACCCAACACTTTTGAATTTCACACGTTCATATTGTGCTCAGCCACAAGCACGCCCAACTATGGATATCTCCTTTATCATTGTGTGTTACATAGGAGAATCATTTGGTGTTCTTCTCAACTCTCTATAAGGAGAATTCCATCTTTATGTTCCAGCTCTATTTCAGATAGGAACCAAACACCCCTCTCATGGGCTCTCTCTTAGGTTTGTGTCCTAGAGAATTTCTCACATCACTGCAATCATCAACACTAGTTAGGGTTTTGATTTTCTGGAATTTAAAACTGATTCACAAAATCCATGACTACATTTTCCTTCTTCCACCATATTTTCCCATATACTGGTAACATGCAAGCTTTAGCAATGGAATTCTCTGTCACGTGCATCAAAAGTTTACCAACTATATATTTGAAAGCATCGAAATTATGTGCAAATGTCATAGAGATATGCTCATAATGTCCCTCGAATGTCGAGAAGAAGTCGAACCAACAAACATCTTTGAAATTCCGCGACATCTGAGGAAATGCTTCTAGCAATTATGTCCCTTCATGCTCCAATCTTGTTATCTGACCACTCTTTTTGGGCACCATAACACTGATACAATGCTGCAGACAATTTCTGAGAATATTGAGGGTTTGATCTCCAACTTTTGAGGGTTGTTGAAAACTGGAAATTATCTCTTTACCTGCAAACCATGCATAAAATAACAGACATACTAAAATAAGCAGATATTGATTTCATTCATATGGAATGATAATTGAGCATTTTGATTTGATGTCGAGGTGGCGAGTACAACTCAATCCTCCAAATTTAGTTATCATCATAAGAATACCAACCTGAAATAGATCATAAAGAGATGTGCAGATCCTCTAATAATGATTCTGAACGTTAGAACACGATCTGGGCAGGGTGGTGCATGCATAACACTGATTATTCCTAACATTGCAAGAATAGCGCTATTATTGCAACGCCCTTTCCACTTTGACAAAATTTGAAAATTCAAATGAGGAAAAGACAAGTGATGTGATAGAAAGCTTTCATATCATATCCTAATCTTTAAAACTTCAAAATCATTTAAAATGTGCATAAAAAGATTGAAAATAAGATTTCAAGCTAAGAAGGAAAAAACAAAGTTTAATAAAAAATCATGGAAAATGGGTAAGGCAGGGACTAAGGACAACCAACCAGTAAAAAACAAGGTTAAGGACTAACACTGGATCCTTTTGGGGGTAAATTTTCATGATGAAGCTTTAAGAACTGCTAACCAATGCCTTCATATCCTTTTGATTCACTTTATTTCCCTGTTCTGTCATCCTTTATTCAAAACCATAAAACTGTAAAGAAACAATTCCATTTGGTATATGGAGTCTTTATTTGAGATCAAAAAATAAATCCTACCATAAAAATTGAACTCTCTGACTGATTTTAAAGGAAATAATGTTTAAGGAATCTCCCATTTACTAGGCCTCCTAA